>VIYQ01003849.1:0-13652 GCA_009928355.1 Chlorella sp. CH2018 | reverse complement strand
GCGCGTGCAGCTCGCCGCCCCACTGCAGCAGGGTGGGTGGGTGGGTGAAGCACAGCATGCATCCTCGGTTGCTGTGCAAAGTGCGTACACACACGATGCGCATGGATTCACTACTTTCCCTGGAGGGCGTGCAGATTCACAACGGGCAACGATGGCAACCAGCAGGCTTGCAAAATGGGTGCTTAAACGGGCCACGCCACGCCGTGGGTACCGATGCCAGCTGCCCACCTGCTCCGACCGGATGTTGTAGTCGTAATTGGCTGCCACTGACGCCTGCGCAGGCAGACGCGGGTGTGATCAAACGTGCGTTGGCCCCCAGCGACAACAGCGCACGTGGCAGGCCCACACTTGTTGAGAGGCAGCCAGGCGGCTGCCCTCGCAGAACCGAGAGAGGGCACAAGGCACAGCCAGCACCCAGGCAGCCCCCCCACCTGCGTATAGTTGCGCAGCAGCAGGCGGCCGCGCACTACCTCCTGGCTGCGCTGCACCGCCAGCTTCTTCTTAGCAGACACCGACAGCAGCACATCATCTGCAGGCGGCGGGCAGGGCGGCGCACGTTTGGTGTGTGAGCAGAGGCGGGATGGATAGGAGGCTGTGCTGCACCACCAACGTCTCTTTGGCGCTCGCAGGCAGCAGCGCACATCGTGTGGAGCAGGCGCGGAGACATGGCCACATAGCATGCACAGCAGAGGGGCGCAGCAGAACACGCCTTGATGGCAGCTTTCAGTTTGGGGCGCGCACAGGCTGCCGCTGCCCAGCTGCCCAGCGGGCGCCCACCTGCAGAGTATGTCTTGCCGCCCACGCCGCTGGCCTTGATGCCCAGGCCCAGGCGCAGCCGCGTGTCAGGCTGGTAGGCCTCGTTGGGGTCGTGGGGTTTCAGCGATCCCAGGCGGAAGAACTGCAGGGGCGATGGAACGGAAGGCGGGCCAAAGACGGGAGCGGTGAATGCGTGGTCGGGCTGGTACGCCTCGTTGGCAAAAGAAGTTAATTGAGCCCAGGCGAGAAGAACTGCGAGGGCATGGAACGGAGGGCGGGCCAAAGACAGCAGCGATGTGTGGTCGGTCCGGTAGGCCTCAGTGGGGTTGTCGGCTTCAGCTAACCCGTGTGTGACACAGCCACCTGCCCCCGTGCTCAGCAGCCGCCTGCGCTTGCACTGCCGCCAGCCCACGTGCTGTGCACGCACGCAACACGCTCAAACAGGCAGCCGCCATGCCCACATCAGCACGGGGCTCGCCTTGTTCAGCTCGCCCTGCACCTCGCACTGTGCCGTCACCGTGTTGAGCACGCCCTTCACCTGCAGGGGCAAATCGGTACACCCAAGACACGCGGATGGGCTGCAACTGTGGATACCGCTCCAGCATGCACTGGCAAGCTCCTGCCAGCATGCACGCAAGCAGGCAGGCAGGCGCTCCCGCAGCGGGCACAGCAGGCCTGGGCCGCCAGCCGCCAGCCGTGCAGCACGCTATCCATTCTGCCTCTGGCCCGTTCAGCTGCCCCACGAGCCGACCACCTGCTCATCTGTGTGGACAACCCATCGCCCTCACCTTGAGCCCCACATCGCTGTCGTTCAGGAACAGCTTCTTGAAGCGCAGGCCCAGCTGCTGGTCGGCGCTGCCGAGGGTAAGGGCTGTCTCCATGCCAGGCAGCTGCAGCACTTCCAGCTTGGACGGACCGACTTGCTGCACCGGGGACTGAAAGTGTGGGGCAGGGGGCGGGGGCTGCAGCAGAGCAGGCGCCTGCAGGAGAGGGCGGAGGCAAGCGGCGGCGCTCGGACGGCAGCGGCGGCAGGACGGCGGGAGGTGCGGAGCGGGGCGCAGGGGCCCCGGTGCAATGCCACATGCCAACTGCTTCATGCGGCAAGCACAGCCAGGAGACTGAAGTCCCTCCGGCCGCTGCGGGCGCCAGCATCGGGCCGAGGCGTTTCGGCGAGCCCTGCAACCGCCTCGCACCTGTTCCGATGTGGTGCCAAAGGCCGATCGTGGTGCTGGGAGGGGCGATGGCGGCGGACGGCCATGCATGAGGGAATGCGAACCGTGCTGGGCAGCAGGCGCAGGCGAGCAGGGCTGGAGAGCGCTCGGTAGCTATTGTACTGGATCCAACTAGAGCTACAGCCACCCAGCGCGCGGTTACACGCTGCACAGTGAGCGATGGTCACCTGGCAGCCCTCTGTGTTGCTGCCCCCGCCCTCACCACGCACTGCGCGATCCGGAGAACTAATCGAAGCGCGATGAGACCGCGGCATGTTGCTGCCGACTGTGCCGCTGCAGACGCCGCCGCCTGCCGCCGCCACTCCCTCACGCATGCTCTTCTCACCCCTCCCGTGCAGCATTGCTGGCTGGTGCAGGGCAGGTGTTCCCACCGCAGGAGCCGCAGCTTTGGAGGCCGGCGGTGCCTGGCAGCAGGCGTGCGGGGAGCGGCAACGCGAGGTCCAGCCATCAGCTTGGGGGTGTGAGCAGCAGCAGCGGCAGCAGCAGCAGCAGCAGTCGGCGGCAGCGGCGGCGGAGCCATTGGCTGGGGGTGCGGCAGCGGCAGGCAGTATGCGGATAGAGGAGGTGGCCAGCACCACCAAGACGCAGCGGGTGTCCACGCACTCACATGTGAAAGGGCTAGGCCTGCAGGTGAGCACCCACCGGCTATGTTGCTGCGCCCGCTTCACATTGCAGCGGTTGTGTGTGCGGCCTGCCGTCCGCCTCATGCAGTTGCGCGTCAAGGGGCTGGACCTGGGTGGGCGGTTGTGATGAAGAGGGGGGGCTGTCAAGTGGCAGGCAAGAGTGTGCTGGCTACGTGCCTGCTGTGCCTCCTGCGTTGACTGTCCCTTTGCTGTGCCGCCCTGTGTGCCGCTCCCGTGCAGGATGATGGCAGCGCGGTGGCCATGGCGGCTGGGTTTGTGGGGCAGGAGAATGCACGAGAGGCGGCCGGCATAGTGGTGGAGATGATTCGGTGCGCGGGCTGGCTGCCGCGGGGCCTGCTGTTCCCCGCACTGCGGGCCTTGGATGTTGTGTGGGTGGCAGGACAATGGACAGGCAGCAGGCTGCTGGCAATAGCCAAGCCAAGGATCCAGTACACCGGCTCTCCCTGCCGACATCTGGAAGGGTCTCGCCTGCTTGGCCTGCTGCAGCTGGGTTGGCATCGTGCTTGTCACCGTGGCTGGGCGGCTGTAGCAGCTGCTGCGGCCGCCTTGCGTGCATGAACGCACAAATGCATGCGCTGTCACCCACCCTACTGCTGCTGCCTGAACTGCAGACTGATTGGAACGCGCAAGCGCTCACTCCGCAACCTCTCGCCTGCTCTTCCAAACCCCCTGCTTGTTTGCTCTGCCACCCGCCTCCTCTGCAGGCAGAAGAAGTTTGCGGGGCGCGCGCTGCTGCTGACGGGCGCTCCCGGCACCGGCAAGACGGCCCTTGCCCTGGGCATTGCGCAGGAGCTGGGCACCAAGGTGGGCTGGCTGCAGCCTTTATTACGCCCGAAAATGAAACAATGGAGTGGTCTTGGCAGGGACTGCACTGGGTGATTTGCACGCCAGCCACCCATGATGATGGGGATGCCTGTTTGTCGGGATGCACATGTGCCGCTGGCCAGCATGCAGCGGCGCCTCCCAACAAGGGGTCTCACAGCATCTTGGCTGGCCACCTGCCAGTGCCACGCCATGGCATGCGCCCTTCCGCCGCCCTAGCTGGCAGCTACAGCTACAGCGCTCAGTGATGCCCCTGCCAATCATGCGATCCCCTCCCACCCCACCCCTCTCCCCGCTGCCCGCTGCCCTTCTGTCCAATGGTGGGCAGCCGCCTCTGGCTAGTCACCTTGGCACCAATCAACTGATTGCCCCCTTGCATACTTCCGCAACAATACCTGCAGGTGCCCTTCTGCCCAATGGTGGGCAGCGAGGTGTACAGCGCGGAGGTGAAGAAGACGGAGGTGCTGATGGAGAACTTCCGGCGCGCAATTGGTGAGCTTGGTTTTTAGTGGGACAGCGCGGGTAGCTCTTGGTTAGAGTTGTGGCGCTGTGAGGAACACCCGGGTGCTGATGGACAACTTCCGGCGCGCAGTTGGTGAGCTGCCTGCATCACGTGCGGAGTGCATGCGCCTTCCAGCCGGCACTCGCAGCAGCCCATGTTCTGGCTCCTTACAGTATCACTCGTTGCTATCGCCGGCAGGCCTGCGCATCAAGGAGGCCAAAGAGGTGTGTGAAGGTGCAAGGTCCCTGCCCTAACAATAACGCTTGCTATCATTTCTTGTCACTGCCAGGCCTCCGTATCAAGGAGACTAAGGAGGTGTACGAGGGCGAGGTGACGGAGCTGACGCCGGTGGAGACTGAAAACCCCGGCGGCGGCTACGGCAAGGTGCGCCGGCGCGGTCCTTTGCTGGCTTGTTGCTCTTGTAGCTGGCAGCTGGCACCCGTTGTTTGCAGGCGGTCAGGCTGCCAGTGCCAGGTAGTGTTTGGCCCCATTGCTGCCTGGCCTGCACCTCGCTTGCCGCGTGTTGCTGCCTGGGGTGTGCGCCTCACTTTCCCTCGTTGCTGCAACTGCTGCTCTGCCCCTGTTGCTGCCCCTTGGCTGGCTGCAGGTGGTGAGCCACGTGGTGATTGGGCTGAAAACGGTCAAGGGCACCAAGCAGCTGAAGCTGGACCCCACCATCTACGACAGCCTGCAGGCAAGTCTGCGTGGGTGCTTGTCTGGTCAGTGTGTGGCTGTGCGGGTGTGGGTGGGTGCACGTGTGTGTGAGTGTGCTTGTCTGCGTGTGTGGAGATGTGTGCAGTCAACTTACAGCAGTGGTTTGGCGAGGGAGGCGGGGAGCCGCTGGCAGCTGCTGCTGGGCCCCGCAGCCACATCAGCCTGCAGGCCAGGCCATGCTGCCCTTGCATTCGCTGGGCCGCGCCGTTCATGGTCTGTGCATTATGCAAGGCAGCGCCTCAACAGTCTGAGGGAGCTGTGCACAGCATTTTGCTGGAAAGCGGCCGGCCGTCGGTCGTGGCCAGGGCGTCTCATCCAGGCTGCGTTCCCCCCTTTATTTTTCACTGCAGAAAGAGAAGGTGGCGGCGGGAGATGTGATTTACATTGAGTCCAACAGCGGCGCCGTGAAGCGCGTGGGGCGGTGAGCACGGCACCCGCCTGTATGCTCGGACAGCTGGGCCGGATCGGGGTCGCTGGGCCTGGCGGCATGCCTGTGCCATCATGCGTGGCTGCTGATGTGCCGAGCTGTGGGCAGCCCCTCTCTTGTCCGCTTCTGCAAGTGCGACGCTGTGTGTGTTCCTATCAAGCAGCCGTGCGCCTCCCCCCCCCTGCCCCACCGCTGCAGGTGTGATGCCTACGCCACTGAGTTTGACCTTGAGGCGGAGGAGTATGTGCCGCTGCCCAAGGGCGACGTGCACAAGCGCAAGGAGATTGTGCAGGTGGGCTGAGTGGCCGGAGTTTTGAAGTGAGCGCGGCAGGCCAGGCGCAAGGGCCGAGATGGGTGGGGCGCAGCAGCTGCCCAGATTTGTGCAGGCGGGGTTGACCCTGAGCTCTCTATCATGTGGCCATGGCCCCTGCTGCAGCACTACGTGCCGTCACCCCTTACTTGTTCTTGGATGTTTAACAAACCCCTTCATCGAATGCAGGATGTGACGCTCCACGACCTGGATGCAGCCAACGCTCGGCCGCAGGGCGGGCAGGACATCCTGTCGATGATGGGCCAGGCGGGTGCTTGCTAAGGATCTGCAGTCGCTGCTGCCGCCGCCACGGCCGCGCCTGCCGCTGCTGCCCCAGCTGCCACTGCCGCCGTTGCTGTCCTCCTCGCCTCGGCCACCGCTGCGTGGAGCCTTGCCAGCCAAGCCAGCCAGAAGCAGCCTTGCCAGCCTTGCCAGCCTTGCCAGCTCGGTTGCTGTCTGCTGCTGCTCAAGCCCGAGCAGACGGAGCAGCTGTCCTTGGTTGCCACTCTGTCTGTCTGGACCGATCGCACCCACCCAGTTCACCCGCCTGCTCGAATTGATCCTCTCTTGCTGCAGCTGCTCAAGCCCAAGAAGACGGAGATCACGGACAAGCTGCGGCAAGAGATCAACAAGGTGCGAGCACCGATAGCCATCGTTGGTTTGGCGTGCTGTTTGGGCTGCGCTGCTGCGTCCTGTTGATGTGTCCGGCAGAGCCGGCCTGCCCACCTTGCCTGCCCGCTGACTGCACGATTGTTACCAGGCTGCACACAAGCTGAGCACACCATCACACTTCCTGGCACCAACCCACCACCCTTGCTAGCACCCCGCTTTGTGCTTCCTTACCAACAGATGCCGCTGCTTGACCAGGCTGTCTCGCCTCAACCCACACCCCAACCCACACCACCCATCTGGCTGCCCCCTCTTCAACAGGTGGTCAACCGCTACATCGACCAGGGCGTGGCGGAGCTGGTGCCGGGCGTGCTGTTCATCGATGAGGTGCGATTCTTTTGCTGCACGTTTTGGTTGCTTGGCGGCGCGAATAGCTAGCTGAGCAGACGAAGCAGGGGCTGGTGCCGGGCGTGCTGTTCGTTGAAGGGGCGAGTATTTGTTCATTGACGAGGCGAGTGTTTGTCCTTCCATGGGTGGCTTGAGAGGAGGCCAGCTGCCCAAACGCACCCAGCCATCTGGCTGTGTGGCTGCCGCGCTGTGCTGTGCGCAGGCGCACATGCCGGCCATTGAGTTCCGCCGTGTGTATTGAACAATCCCGGCCCATTCTCACGTCTCCCGCCCCCTGCAGGTGCACATGCTGGACATTGAGTGCTTCACCTACCTCAACCGCGCCCTCGAGTCCAGCCTGGCGCCCATCGTGGTGCTGGCCACCAACCGCGGGCTGTGCGAGGTGAGTGCTGCCGCTCAAATGCCTGCGGGTGCTTGGCAGCGTGGGTGGCGTGGCAAGAAAACAGCCCGGTGGCGCCGTATGTTGTGCAGCCAAACGTGAGCCTCTCGTGACCCTCGTGCCTTCTCTCTCTGCCCTTTCCAATACCGCGCGTCGGTCGGTCGGTGCACGCTCTGCGCCTGACCGCCCCTGCCCATGCACCCTGCCTGACCGGCATGCCTGGCCCGTGTCCCACCCAGTTTTGTTGCAGGCCGGGGGGAACTGACATGGTGTCTCCTCGCGGCATTCCGCTAGCCCACTCCCTGCTTCGAACTAACCCTGTTTGCATGCCGCGTTTTTTCCCATCCACACAGGTGCGGGGCACCGACATGGTGCCTCCCCACAGCTTTGCTTCTGGCCCACACCCCACCCTGCCCTGAACACGCCACTGCTTGAATGCCGTACCGCGCCATGTCCACTCCTGCAGGTGCGGGGCACCGACATGGTGTCTCCCCACGGCGTGCCTGTCGATCTGCTGGACCGGCTGGTCATCATCCGCACGCAGGTGGGTTAAGTAAAACACTGCCCTGAAGAACACGAGCACCTCAGCAGCTCTTGCGGGCAGCACTGTCGGCCTGGGTGCTTGGCTGCCACTGCCTCACCCCCCAGCTGTGCAGCCATACCCGCAAGGGGCGAATGCGCACCTGTGCACAGTCAGCCCAGCCGGCGCTGCCTCGGGCCCGCAGCTGCTGACTGCCGGATGGAATCTTGTCTCACCCTCGGCGTTCTCGTCTCTACTCTGCTTTGCCTGCAGCCGTACACGCTGGAGGAGATGGTGCAGATCCTGGCCATCCGCGCCCAGGTGAGCGGGCGGATGCTGCGGTAGGGCTGGGACAAAGGCCTGCTGAGCGGCACCTGATGGGCATCATGCACAGCAATGCCCGTGCTGGCTGGTTACAACCAGACCGCGTGCCGCAAGTTCGGGACTGCCGCCGCCGCATGCCCGCAGCATTGCGTGCCCGCTGCTCGTGCGCAGCCCACCGTGGCTACTGCTGCAAGGCCGGGTGCGCTGTGTCTGCCTGCCGCTCGCGCGCAAGACTGGCCGCTCTGTGTTGCTCCACAAGCGCAGGTGGAGGGCATTGCTCTGGATGAGGAGAGCTTGTCGTTCCTTGGAGAGATTGGGGAAGAAACCAGCTTGCGGCACGCGGTGCAGGTGGGTGGCGGTGCAGCCTAGTTGGCAGGGGGTGCTCCGGTTAGAACAGCAGCTCGCCAACATCTGGAGGAAGTAACGCCCGATGGGTCCCCGATGGGCGACTGTCCATTACCAGCTCTTCACCGGCATGCATGCAGCAGCCTGCGAGTCGTTCAGGCGGCGCCGGCTGCATCAGCCCACGGCTTGCCCTGCCACCCACCCGGGTCCTCATCTGCCCGCCCTGCAGCTGATGACGCCCGCCGCGGTGCTGGCGCGCACCAGCGGGCGGGAGGCGGTGTCTCGGGGGGATGTAGAGGAGGTGCACACGCTGTTCAGGTGCGGCACGTTTCGTTTTTGCGTGTCAAACAGGGCGCTGCGCGCGTGCTGTTGTTGCTTGCGTCTTAGGGGCCTGGATTGAGAGGGCGGCAGCCCCTCCCCTCCTTGCCTCTGCACGCCGGCCCAGCAGCTGTGGCATCAGCCCTTCGCGGCCAGATCAGGAGGAGTTGCACGTCTGTCCCCCGGGTGAACTATTGTTTCCCCCCTGTTTGTGCGCTGCAGGGATGCCAAGTACTCGGCGCGGCTGCTGATGGAGCAGGCAGACAAGTACATCACTTGAGGAGCTGACTCCCATATGCGCCTGGCGGCAGCCCTGCAGCCCTGCCGCCGGCTGCCCCCGCACGCGCCAGTGACGGGGCGTCAGAGGCAGCGCTCTGCTGCTGCCACATGACCGCTGCTGCACTGTGCCGGCAGCTAGGAATCATTGGCGCTCAGCATGACTGTAACAAGTTCAACCGCTGAAGCAGGTGCAACCCGTTGTCACGTCCTGCCCTGCTCTGCCCCGCAGCCGCAATTTCCGGAAGCTCATGCAGGCGTTTCACAGCAGGCAGCTCAAGATCAGGCCTTCCTAACATGCCAATCAAGAAAGCCGCTTAACACAGCGTCGCTGCCGGCAGTCAGCGCTTTGGTGGCCAGGCATCAGGCAGGGGGAGGTGGCGCAGCGTGCTGAACAGGTGAATGAAGATCGGCGGGTCGCAGCAGTGCAGCCAAGGCAGGTCCAGCTGTCGCAGCTGCGTCAGGGGCCGCAGAATGCTGTCTACGTCCTCCTGCTGCAGCTTGAGGGTGGACAGGATGGCGGGGCTTGCAGCGAGGGATGTGAGCCGCGTGACGTTGCGCAGAGCGGGCGGCAGGCGGGGCATCGTGCATCTCAGCAGCTCCAGTCTTTCCAGGCCTGAGGCAGGGAAGCGGAAGAAACTGAAGTGAGATTGTATGTGGAGAGCTGGATGGTGCTGCAAACCCACCAGCACTGGCGGCACCAGCGCACAGCCAGCCAGGGTGGGGTGTGCAGATGCAGCCTCGATTCAGCTGCAGCACCAGTGAAGTGCAGCACAATACACTGCTGGAAGCACTCACTGGCAAGCCAGGGGCCTTCGGGCAGGTCACCAGGCAGTCTGAGGTGCCCGAGCTTCACGGCTGTGACTGTTGGCAGGCTGGCAAGCCACTCCAATGTGGCAGCAGGGTGCGCCATGCTGTACCAGACTCCGCTGCTGAGCGTCACCGAGCGCAGCGTGGGCAGGGCACCCGCGGCTGCCTGCACGGTGCAAGTGTCCTCCACAGCTGTCAGCTCAAGTGAGCTGAGCGCAGGCAGCGTGCACAGCAGGCGCAGCGTATTGTAGCCATTTGCCTGGATGGTCTGCAGTGCTGGCAGCTGGCTGGCGGCAATGCGCAGCATGCCGTCAGTGTCGCTCAGCTCACAGCTGAACGACGCGTCTGCAGTGAGGCGCAGGGACGTCAGCGCCGGCAGGCGCGCGCCTGCCAGGCACAGCCGCTTGCTGCTGAGCACCAGCTGCTGCAGGGCGGGCAGAGCTTAGTCGGATATGGCAATGCTGCACCAGACTGGGTAATTGGATGTTATGCCGGTCCCGCCAGGGCTGCACAGTGGTGCCAGCTCCACAGGCAAGGCAGCACAGAGGCGTCGATGCTCAAGTAGCAGCCTTCCCAGTAGCAGTTGCCGCCATACCACAGCCGCGACAGCGCCGGCAGCTGCGCAGCCAGCAGCAGCAGGCTGGCTGGCTGGCTGTTCATACTGCAGTATGATGGTCAGGGCCTGAAGGCGAGGCAGGGCCAGTCCAGGCAGGGCAGCCGCACCGCTGCCGTACAAATGGATGCAAGTGGTCGCGCTAACCTGGCTGCTGTTCGCCAGCGGGCATGCGCAGTGCAGCGGCCCGTCGTACTGCAGCTGCTCAATTGCACCGCTGGGCAGGGAGGCAGTCAAGCCGTCCAGCAGCTGCCCAAGCGCCCGCTCAGGCAGGCTGCTCCATGCATGCGGGCGCAGCACCATGCGCCTTCCAGCAGCCGATCCGCAGTCCTCTCGGGCACAGGAGCTCAGTTCCTCCTCCCAATCAAAGGCGCAGCAAACCATGTGGCAGTCCTCCTCCTGCAGAGACAGGGCACGGCAGAACCAGGTGAACAAGGGCACTGCGCACAGTGGGGTGAGCGCCGCGCTCAGAACTGGCAGCCAGTCCTCAGTTGCCCCGGCATGTGCACGCCACTGTGGGCAGCAGGGCAGCAACCGCACTCGCTTGCCCGCGCACAGCCTGCATCAAGCTCTTCACAAACCACCGCCTCCAAACCCGACTGAGATCTCACCGCAAGGGAGAACGTGGCGTGGCGCAAGTTGTATGAGCGCAGGCTTGGGAAGTGGGAGGGCAGCGGCCAGCGGGCGTCCTGAGACTCAGATTGCCCCACCAGCTGCAGCCGCGCGAGGCTGTGCATGCGGGTGAGCTGCCGTAGATCCGGGTCTGGCTGATCGGGCATCAGCGTATAGTCGAGGTCAAGGCTTGTGAGGCCCGTCAGCCCAGCCATGCTGGCCAGCAGCGCTGCGGTGAGCACAGGCCGGCATGTCAAGCTGTGCAGCAGCGGCAGGCGGGGCAGCCCTGCCGCCAGGCTGCTGGCGCCATGCTCGTCCAGCCCAAAGGACACGTGCAGCACTTCCAGGGTGGCAAGGCGGTACAGCACATTCATGATGTGGGGAGGCAGTGCACGCCTGCCGCCAGCACCGTATGCCACCAGCTGCAGCGTCTTCAGTCTGATCAGGCTGTGCAGCATGCCGGCCGCCTGCAGCGGCAGCTGCGCTGCCGTGAGCTCCAGCCGCGTCAGGCTGCCAGAGAAGCATGCAAGCGCCTTGAGCATGGCCACATCCAGGTGCGGTTCGTACCACCGGATCTGCACTGCTGCCAGCATCGGCGGGCGCTGGTGCGCCAGATGGCGGAGCGCGGCTGTGGCCAGGGCCGCCACCCAGGAGGGCGGCAGGCGGTTGTGACTGTCGACAGACCCTGAGTCCACGTGCAGCTCGGTCACCAGCCCGCTGACGCGCTCAAGCACGCTGAAGCTGGCATCCAGCCACTGCTGCTACGCATCCGCAGTGACTGGGTTGGAGCGGGAAGGGCACCAAGGGATGCAGTAAGGGTTCCACAGCGACGGCTCGCTGCAGCAGCAGCGCTGCCACCGCCTGCTGACCAGCAGCACGGGGCGCCTGCGGTTGCAGCAGCAGGGCAGAGTCAGGCTGGGTGATGGCAGGCTGCCAAGTCATGCTGCGCACAGGTGCTCAGGTGCAGCAGCAGGGGCAGCCCCCTGGCGCCGACCTGCTCTCGCAGCCTGCTGCCGCCATGACGCGCCGCAGCAGGTCGTCTGGCAGGTCGTTGATTGTGATGCTGCTGTGATCCGCAGAAGTTAAGGCGCTGTGTTGGCATGGCAGGGGCACAAACTGCGGTTGCCGGCGGCGGGCTGGCGGCAGCGAGTTGATGGCGGTGGCCGCGGCGGTGCCACAGACGCACCTGCGCTCCTCATCGCCGGCCGCACCAGGTACAGCACTGCCGCCCGACATGGCTGCGGCCGTCCAAGGGCCGGGGAGCGAGGCAGGGCTCCGGGCGGTGCGGGCTTGTGGCTGAGGGGCAGTGAAGTGCGACCGTGGGTCTGTCAGAGTGCATGGATCGCTTCGAAGTCCCGCCGAGCGGCCGTGCAAGGCAGCAGGGCCACTGCACGGCATAGCAGCAGCAGCGCATGGGCGAGGGGAGGGCCCTGCGATCTCTGTGGTGTGCTGTAACCAATTCGGCAGTGCCATACATCGCGCAGCAGGCTCGCGGTCGGCTGCCCAGCCGCCCAGCGCGATGGCCGGCCGCCGCTCTTTCCACACCCCCACTTAGGTTGCCCGCAGCCAGGCAGACATGGAACGAGGGGGCACACCATGCTCACAGGACGAGGAGGAGGCGCTGGTGCAGCGGCTGGTGGAGCTGCAGACGGCGCCGCCCGCCGCCGCCGCCGCTGCCGCCACCGCCGCCAAGCAGGCATGGTACGCAGACGCGTACGCCTTCCTGCAGCGCTACGTCGACGAGCATTGGTGGTGCAGGCATGGCGATGTCACAGCAGGTGTGGGCAGGCGTTTCAGCCCCAGACTAGTGGTCCAGGGCTGCCGGAATGGCCACAGGGCCGGCTTATGAATGCAACACTGGCCATCGCCACTGCACTTGGCATTGAGCTCAGCTGTTGGCCACTCAGAGCTGCAAGCGTGCTGTTCATTTGCGCTGCAGGTCTGGCAGAGGTGCTGCGCTACCATGCCGAGCAGCCGCTGGTGCAGGGCATTTGGCGCGCCATGGCGGCACAGCTGGGCGCCTGCACCGACTGCGTCAACGCGTACCATGCCGCCCAGGCACGTGTTCAAAAACGCAGTCTGGCTGCGGCAGGCCATTGTTAACTAGATGGGCTGGGGCTGGGTTCTGATTGCCTGCAGATCTGTGGAGTTGGCTCCCTGCAAGCACATGCCCTGCCCGGCCGGCTGGCAGCGGGGTCGTGATTTCAAACACCACATGCCACCAACACCCTGGGGCTGCTCTCTGTCACACCCATCACCCACTCCCCGCTTGCCTCCCTGCCCATCCCTCCCTCCACCGCTGCAGGACTTTTTCGCCGAGCAGTTCAGCGCTGAAAGCTCGGGGCCGCTGCTGGCCACGCTGCGCACGCTGGATGCGGAGCGCGTGGCGGCGGCGCTGGCACAAGTGCAGGTGGGTGCTGATCTTTATCCCGCAGTTTTTTCCTGGAATGACTCCCAGACGTTGGGTGCGGTGCCTGCGATCCACACAGCATTCCGCACAGCAGTCAGCTGCCTCGGTAGTCAGCTGCTTCATCTGCAGGTGGTGTATGCTGTTGTGCATCCACCAAACTTGCCGCTGCCCCCTCATCGGCTGCCCCTGCAGGCGCTGGGCGAGGGGCAGGAGCTGCCGCCGCAGCTGATCACTGCCCTGTTTGAGGCGCTGTCGTATGATGTCCTGCTGGAGGGTAAGTCGATGCCCTGCTGGGGTATCGCACGAGTGCCGTGCAACTATTGCAAGCGTGGTTGCACTCGTCCCCTGGCCTTCAGCTCCCTTGCTGCTGATGCATCAGTACTTGTGGGCTTTGTCTGCGCAACATCGGCCTCACCCATGCGTGCTCGCGCCCACACCCAAACAGATGCCGAGGTGGCGGATGGCCTGGCGGCCGCGCTGTGCACGCTGTCTGCACGCTATGACCTGGCGCTTGCCGAGCCTGGAGGCGCTCGCTACCCGGGCGCCTACCGCGTGTTGGCCCACCCCTCGGCTGACGCCCGCCGCCTGGTGAGTCGGCTGGCTGATTGGGGGGGGGGGGGG
>VIYQ01003847.1:0-12967 GCA_009928355.1 Chlorella sp. CH2018 | reverse complement strand
ACCGCGCCTGCCAAGTCACCTGCCTTCCCACGGGTCCATGATTCCTGCCTCCGCCTTTGCAGATTGTGGATTGGGTGTATGAGCTGCTGTCCAAGCTGCGCATGCCCATGGGCAAGGGCATGGATGCGGTGCGTGGGGGGCTGAAGGGCACGCCATTGCACTAAGGGCTGCCTGCCTCCTTCTGCCTCTTTTTGTTTGGGCGAGGGCATGGACGCGGCGTGGGCCTGCTTGCACAGGTCACAGCAAGGCACCCAAGAGAGAGGGGGCACAGGTGCACTCACAGCACCAGCTGTGCACCCACTCTGTCTCTGCCCCTTCTGTTGCGCATGCGTACCGCTGCGCTCCTGCCGCTTCGCTGCACGGTTGCATTGCTGCCCTCACGCTTGCTGCCACCTGCCGCCGTTGCTCTGTAGGTGCTGGCCATGCGGCGCATGAAGATGACCTCGGAGGGCATTGAGGTGAGGACGGCGCACCGTGCATTCTGGAGCAGTTTGTTGGTCTGGCCACCGCATGCGGCTGCTCAGCGTCCTGCTCCCCGGCAGTGCCGCCGGGCTGAGGAGGGGTGGCCCTGCCTCTTGCCGCTCGGCCACCAACACCACCCCCCTGTGTTTCCCTGCCCTCCCGCAGCACTGCGTGGATGACGAGGAGGAGTGCGAGGCTGAGTGGTAGGGGGCAGCGGCACGGCCCTGCCTGCCGCCAGCAGCCCGGCGCGACGGTGCACAGCCGCCGCGCCAAGTTTTTGTTTTGTTTGGGGAGGGGGCAGGCGGCACCGGCGCAGGCCCCCCTGGTCAATCTCTCCCCAACCTGAGAAGATTTGGTTCCCTTTAGTTTCTTCTAATCGCCTGTGTAGAATGAAAACGCCTGGCCCTTCACATCCGTTGCCCCCCATCCGCTGGCGGCCCACCAGCCAGCCACCCCTGTCTTGTGCTTTGCACCCTGCACAAACGCACGCGCCGCCGGAGAGCGCCCCGCCCCCCGGTCCCCCCACTGTAGTCTACTAAGAATTCTTTCCTGCATTCGCCCAGCGATTTGATAACTTGTGACACGGAGGAGTGCTAAAGCCGAGGAGCAGAAGGAGGGCAGGGCAAGTAGGGAGCGGGCCGTGTTGACCTGGCAGCGCTCGTTGCATGAGAGGGCGGTGGCAGGCTGTCAAGCCCGCCTTCGCGTCACCCTAGCTGATTGCGGTGGCTACTTGCACTCCGGGCTTCACCTGTCCCTCACGGCCAGCAGAGGAGGCACTCGAGGCACCCAGCCCCAGCACCCTGCCCGACTAGGGTGGGAGCGTGCAGCAGGGGCCAGAGTAAGCGCAGGCCAGCGCTGTTGGCCCGCCAGTGCCGCATAACAGCGCTGCCTGGCCTTGGGCAGCCTCCCACAACAGCCCCGTGCCGCCTGGCCGCTTGGCCGACGCTTGCTCACTGCCTCACTAGGCCCTCCCCACCCCACCCCACCCCTGCCGCAGCCTGCGGCAACGGCAACAGCAGCGCCGCCCATGGAGGCTGCTCCTGAGCCTGAAGCAGGTGCTGCCCTGACCATCCATGACCTGCCAGACGCGCTGCTGGCCCGCATCTTCGAAAAGGCTGGCCCTCCCGCCAGGTGTGCACGGGCCGGCAGCTGCCTGGCTGCCTGACTGACGCTGGCGGCGGTTGCCTCAGCTGCGGCTGCAAACGTGATGGGGCAATCTGCTTCACACCAGCCGGCATGCCTGCTTGGCTTCCGCCTGTCCCTCTTGCAACCGACAACAACAGAGCTCATGCGTGCATGACCACCGCGCCCCCACCCCGCTTGCAGACGGGCAGCTGGGTCTGTGAGCCGCCGCTGGCATGGCGCCCTGTTCGCCGCCCCAGAGGTCTGGCGCGTCACCCACCTGCGATTCCGCAGTGACTATGGCACCTCCCCGGAGCAGCTGGGCGCCATGCTGGCGGGCAAGCGGCGCCTGCTGAAGCGCCAGGCTGCGCTGGTGCAAGTGCTGATTCTGAGTGGCTCGGTGGATGCCCTGGGCAGCAAGGCCAGCCCGCCCTGCACCATTGCAGACCTGCTGTCCTGCCTCAGCCCCGGCAGCCTCACGGCAGTGCACCTGATGGACCAAGATGTGAGCGCAGCCGCCATCGCCCAGCTGCAGCGCTACCCACAGCTGCACCTTCTTGAGATTGTGCAGCGCCAGCTGGACCTGCCTGCTGAGCTGGACCCTGCTGTGCTCGCTGAGGTGGCCCGCCTGGCCACCCTGCGCCGCCTGTCCATCACAGCCGGCGCGCTGCCGCCGCTGCAGCCGCTGACAGCCCTCACTGGGATCCAGAAGCTGCGGGTGCAGGAGGCATGGGGCCGTGACGCAGCGCGCTGGGGGTGAGCTGCCGCTGCGTTGCAAAGCTTTCTGCTGTAGGCATGTTGCAGGCGTGCACATGTGCGTCACGTGCGCTGGCTGGCTCGCCCTGTGGTCACGCACTGAACCCCGCTTGGTTGTGTGTGCAGGATCAGCTACACTCCAGTAGACATGCTGAGCCCGACCGCGTTCCCCCAGGCCGACTTCTTCCAGGTTGCAGCCCACCGCATCAAGGCGAGCTTGCTGACTGCTGTGCTTTGTGCAAGTGTGCTTGAGAACGCGCCAAGGAAGTGGTGGCAGGCTCTAGCACCCAGAGGAGGCGTGTGCATACGCCTTGGGCGAGCGAGAGGTCTGCATGCTGGCTCGGTGAGCTGCCAATCGCACTCACGGGAGGCGCCCATGTGGGCTGACACGCCGCCTGCCAAGCAGCGCTCAACTGCACATGCTGAGCTCCTGCACAGCTGCCCCTTGTCAAATGTGTGCAGGTCGCTCCGTCAATGCTTGTGAATGGCATGGACCGGGGCCCAGCAGGCATCAAGCTTTCTGGCAAGAGCCCCATTGTTACCTGTGATGACCTGGCGCTCTTCCTGGAGTCTTGCCACGACGGCTTGCTCAGCAGCGGCAGCCTGCACAGCGTGCTGCAGGCCGTGCTGCCGCCTGCCGCCCAGCTGCGCGTGCTGAGCCTGGCCTCCTGCGCGGTGGAGGAGACCACTTTCAGCGGCTGCACTGAACTGTCGGGCGTCACAACGCTGCACCTGCAACAAATCTATGCCATCGCCACCACCTGTGGCATGATGGAGCACAACCCTGTCTACTGCCTCAGCCAGCTGCTGGCACAGATGCCCGCCCTGCAGCAGCTGCAGTTTGTGGACTGTGACATGCTGGCCGGCCTGCCGCCGTCCGTCACCGGTCACTCGCAGCTGCAGGCGCTGGTTGCCCACCACTGCAGCGTGCGCGACATCCCAGCCGGCCCGTACCTGGCAGGTTGGTGGGGGCTCCGCTGCTGAGTGCGCCACACTGGCATGCAAGGTTGCACTGCCTTGTCAATTGACAGCCTGCACACAACAGCCTGTGCATGGTCCCACAAAGCAAAACTTGAACGCCTCCCCCAATCTCCTCGTCTCCTGCAGGCCTGACCCGGCTGAGCATCGTGGCGCACCCCTCCAGTGCCGACCCAACCATGGAGCGCCTGCCGGCTGCCCTGGAGAGCGCTACCGAGTTGCGAACCCTGGACCTCAGCTACCACTACGGCCTGAAACTGGGTGCGGCTGCCGCAGACCTGCTGGCGGCGCTGCCCCACCTGCAGCAGCTCAAGCTGAGCGGTGTGCGGGTGCACGAGGCGTTCAGGGGCCGCCTGGCGGAGCGCCGCCCCGATGTCCAGCTGCTCACCTCCTGATTTGAATCAGCAAATTTGCTGGCTGGCGAATGCCAGGGGGTGGGAGCATGAGTGCGCAGCAGTAGCCTGCTTGCCGATACCAAGCAGCTTGGCTTACTCGTGTGCCTCGCAGCCACACCGTCACAGTTTGCACAGGGCACCCCGGGGAGGGTTGCACCAGACTCACTTGAACCATGACTCCCACGCCTGCTTCTGCATGCCGTTTTGCTGACACCTCTCATCAATTTGCAAAGCACAGATAGTTTGTAAATGGTAGCGCACAATGGCCGTCACGCAAGAGCTTCGAGCGGTGTTAAATTGAAATCAGGCTGGCAAGGCCGCCGCGCGCGTGAGCGCTACGCAGGCCTGCATTCATCCATCCAAAGCACTCCATGGATCAATCACAGCTCGCTCTCCTCCGCAGCAGGCTCGGCCAGCAGCCGCTGCACATCCGCCTCGATGGTGGGTGGGAAGTCCCAGGCGTAGCGCTTCACTGGGCGGCCGCTGCGGTCCAGCAGGAACTTGACTGGAGGGGGGAATGAGGCGGGGCGGGGTGAGAGTGAGAAGCGAGAAGGAAGGTGAGTTGAACCAACATGCTGCAGCGCTCAGGTTGACAGATCAGCCGCTTCGGTCCACAAGAACTGGACTGCATGGTTGACTGCATCTGACGGCAGTGGAAGGGCGGGCGGGTGGCTGCCACAAGTCGGCTGGATGCACAGGCTGTCGCGCCGCACGGCATGCCCAGCATGCATGCTGCTGCTGCGCAACCATCCCCGCCTCTGCACCTCGTGAATACGCCTCAACCTGCTGCACTCACCAAAGTTCCAGCCAAGGTCCCGCTTCGAGTCCTCGCCTGCGGGAGGCGGTGGCAGCTCAACTGCTTACAACCATTGCCCACCGTGCCGGTGGACACACACCGCAGCTGCGCTCCTCGGCTGCTTTCCCCAACGCCCGCCCTCTGAGAGGCTCTGCTGAACCCACCAGCCCTTGCTGCATCCTGCGAGAGAAGCACCAATCCGCGGCACTCCTGCCCCTGCTCCCAGCCCGCACCGTGGGTGTTGGCCTTGAGCCAGGTGAACAGCGGTGCCGCGCTGTCGCCGTTGACGTCAATCTTTTGGAAGAGTTGGAAGCTGGCGCCCTGCGACTTGGCAAACTGCGCGATCTCCGCGCTGCTGCCCGGCTCCTGCTGCCCAAACTGCAGTATGCAGGGGCAGTGGGTGGGTTAGGAGAGAGGCAGCATGAGAACAGCCGCTCCACAGCATGTAGGCGGCACCAGCGCTGCGACATCAGCTGCCTGCTGCCCTTGCGTGCACACACCGGCGGTCAGCCCTGCCAATCCCTGCAATTCAGCTGCACAGTGAGCATGGTTGTCAGCTCAGGATGCACCCTCGAAGCCAAACTGGCAGATGCCAGGCATACGCATGCACCTGGTTGCATGGGAAGGCCAGCACCTCCAGCCCCTGCTCTTTGTACTTGCTGTGCAGCTGCTGCAGGCCCTGGTAGTTGGACTCTGCATTGCATTGGAACGGCGCAGGTGGCTGGGTGGGAGTATGCGTGTGGCTTGCTGTATCGCTGCAGGCTCCTGCCGGACTTTGCAGAATGCCATGCCCCGCAGCATGGACGAGAGCCGCGGCGACAGCGACACCCTGCAGCATGCGGCGCTAGGGCCCCTCCCACCGTGCCGCAGCACCAGGCCCTGCTCAACGTGTCTAGGCGGCAGCGCGCACCTGTGAAGCCGCACTTGGATGCCACGTTCACAATGATCAGCACCTTGCCCTTGAAGTCGCTGAGCTGGCGCGGGCTGCCGCCAATGTCTGTCACTGCACCGGGAGGGAGCACGAGCGAGGAGGCTGGTCGCAGGCGCCTCCAGGCCAGGCGCATGCGGGTGCTGGCGTACATACAGGGGTATCCACAGGCCGCTGACAGTGTGGTGCGCACCACGCAAAGTGCGGCCTGCTCACCAGTGAAGTTTTGATCATAGAGGCTGGGGCCGGTGGCGGGCGCGCCCATCACGCTGGCCAGAAGCAGCAGCGCCATCAGCAGGACTGGGCGGCACATGGGTGCAGCCATGGCTTTGACCTCCCTGCAGGCTGCAAGAGTTGTTTGGGGGCAACAAGTGTAATGTGTGGGATGCACTCAAGGGACAAACCTGGGCAGACACAGGCGGTCGGCACCACCGCCGCTCGGGCAGGAGCCGGTGGCCTGCGCCGGCACGCACGCCGGAGTTCAAGCGAGCTGCGCATAGCGCACAGGGCAGCATGTCGATCAACAGGCCGCACCCAGCAGCGCTCGGGGTTGGGCGGAAGTGCGCAGGAGGCGGCGAACTCGCTGCGGAGGCAACGGGGAGCTGGGTACAACAGGTGGGAGCTTGCGACGACACCGATCAGTGCTCAGTGAGATGCCAGGAGCGGGCACGAGTGGCATGACAAACCCACCGCCCCATGCTGCCCGCTTCCGCTGCCGCTGAGCCGTCCTCCACCTGCCAGTGCAATTTGCCGTGCAAGCCCATGCTGTATGTCGTGGGCGAGAGTTAGTGCTGTCATGGCGATCAGGTGCCACGTTCTTCCGGCAATGAGCACCCAGCACAACAAGCTCTGTTTGCACAATGGATGCCCTTGCCAGACCTCAAGCTGCTCAGCATGTCCAGCAAGCAGCTTCTGCCTGAGCCGTCAAGACTGAGAATAACGACACATCTGTGCAGCTGTTGCGCTCCCGGCAGGGCTGCTCGTCAGGACTGCAGCAGTTGGCCCTGCGAGCCAGCCAGGCAGCAGGCGCGGCCCCATACGGCCGTGGCCATCGTCCACTGTATCCTTGAGGGACTGTCTCACGCAGATGCGCTCAACGTGTTGCTGTCTGCTGTATGGCCTGGCAAATGGGCACCGACCCTGCTGCCCATCCTTGTCGCTCGTGTAGCGCTCTGGCCAGGAGGGTGGTGCCCTCCCTCTCTTCTGGCCTGGGACCCAAGAGACGTGCTGCCCACTGTCCTGCAGTGGTCCGAGGGTGAGACAGACCTGATAATGAGCCACCTGACAACAGCCGACCGGCAGCGCCTGTGCACCTTTGGCTCAAGCCTGGCAGACGGACACGGCAAGGGCTGCTGACGCTGCTGCTGACGCACATCACAGCACGCCTGCTGGCACGCAGGTTGGCCTAGACCGGTAGGTATCGCTAGGTTCATACCAGCTTTGCATGCATCACTGTCTGGTGGCTCAGTTGCCATCAAATGAGGCATGCATTCAGCCAAGGTGGAGGGAGCAGCGGCACGCTGTGGCGGCGGCGGGCGGGCAGCGCAGCTCACATGGAGTCGCCAGGCGGCCGATCGCTCACAGCCTGACATTGCACGTGCCTGCCTACGCCAAAAGACCCACCGACAAGCTGTACTGTGCGCTGCAGCCGCGGGACCAAAGCTCTGCGCGCTCCCTGGGCGGCTATCGGTCGTCTGGGCGCTTGAAACGGCGATATCGCGCCAGCAGGAGCAGCCGCAACAGGCAGAAACCTTGCCAGCAGCTGCAAGCGGCGCTCGGCACGTCGGGCTGCCCTGCCGGCTGCTGCGGGAGCCCTGGGTGGCCGTGGCAGCACGCGGGCACTGTTTAGAGGGGTTTGCAGAGCCGCGCAGCCCCTCCAGCCCACCCGCTCAACCACCGCCGCTCAGCCGCCGACCACCGTCGCCGGCTGCAGCACGTGGCAGCCATGAGCCACCGGCACGGCCACACCCATGGTTCTGGCTACGCCAGTAGGTGAGGCTGATGGTGGTTGTTCGGAGCCGCTGCTGGGTGGGAGTTGCATCGCTGGTGTGTGCAAGGGGACTGGGGATCCGCCGAATGCGCTGCCACCGCTGCCGTCCCCGCTGCCGCAGACCTGGGCTGAGTGCGCGGCAGCCGCTGTTTGGCGGGCCAGGACCCTCGGCAGACGACCAGCTGCAGATCAGCATTGAGAGCGGCACGCTGGACATTGACAGCGAGATTGACCAGCTGCGCAGCTCGGTGGGACGGCTCAAGCAGGTGGGTGCTGGCGGGCGGGTGCGCGGGCGGCGGGTGTGGGGCGGAGGATTGTGTCGATGTTCTGGTGCTGCAAGCGCTGCTTCAGCAGGTGCCAAGCTCTCGCCTTGTCCTTCCACTGCAACTTCACACGCACACCCTTCCCATTGCCGCCCAGGTGTCGGAGGCCATCCAAGAAGAGAACCGGCTGACGGGGCAAGTGATGGATTCGTTAGAAGGCGCGATGGACCAGGCGCGGGCGAGCCTGAAGAAGACGATGCGGCGCCTGGGGCGGGCCTACGAGCAGAGCCGCAGCAACCACATGCTGTACCTCATCCTCTTTGCCCTGGCCCTGTTCTTCGGCCTCTACTTCTGGAATCGGCTGTACCGGCTGCTCAAATGGATCTTCTGAGCTGAGCCGCCGCGCGTTGTTGCCGCTAGGCCGCTTGTTGTGGCCAGGCCGCTGCTTTGTGCCAGACGAACCCTGCTTGACTGACCCGCCGCCCCCTGCTGTCTCTGTCGCCCCTTTGCTCCCTCTCCGCCCCGCTCTGCCGCTCCTACTCAACACTGCCCCGTGCTCACCTGCCCCTCCCGCCCAACCTGACTGACCCGCACTCCCCTCTGCATGCAACTCTTACAGCAAACACAATTCGTTTCAACACGCCGTTGCAACGGGGCTCGTTCCAGCAAGCCATGGAACCCAAATGTTCAAGCATAACTGAGAGAGGACGGGCAGCATCAGTGGTACGGTAATGCAGGCTGGGGGGGTTCAGTCAGGGGCAGGTAATGCAGGCTGGAGTACAGCAGTCAGGAGGCAAGCGGCTCAAACGGGTGTGTGCAAGCCTCGAAAAAAAACAGTGCCAACCTAAAAGGTATGCAAAACCGCTGCTCAGCTGCGCCCGCTGCCACCGGCACGGTGCGCTGCGCGCTGTCGCAGCCAGCGGAATGCAGCCAGGGCCGCCACGCCCAGCAGCCCGGCCTGCCACACGCGGCGCGAGCGGCGCAGCCACATCAGGCGGCGGGCCTTGGTCAGCACAACAACCAGGTAGTCTCCTGCCCGGCAAATCATCTCATCGGGCTCCTGCTGCTGCGGCAGGATGACAGGCAGCGGCAGAAGCACGGCAGAGAAATGAGCATGTGAACATATTGCCCAGACCTGCAGGCCATCCCTTGCAAGCATCATGCCGCAGCATAGTAACAAGCCCGCTGCGATCGCCTATTCAAGCCAACAGTGCGTCTTGTTGGTCGACCCAGGCAGCAGCCCACCTGCTCGTCCATTGTCTGGCGGTAGGCAGCCAGCGCATGCTCCAGGGCCGGCAGCACGCCCACTTTCACAAGCTGGAGCATGTGCGACACAAACTTGTCGCTGGTGTCGCGAGCCACCACTGCCAGAACAAAGAGCGCCGACCACAGCACATCCTCGCTGCAACGAGGGAGGTGCAGGCTCAAAAGGACGGGTGGGCTTGAGGCAGGCCAGCGTAGCGTAGGCAACAGCAACAAGCTTGCAAGCTGCCGCTGCATGTGCTGTTGCGGCGCAGCATGTGGCACAGGGTGACAGGCGCAGGCCGGAGCTGCTGCACATCGCAGCTGCAGAAGCCGACCTGGACGGGGCCAGCAGCGCCAGGACGGCAGCCACCAGCTGTGGGAAGATAGTGCGCTGCACCAAGAGGTCGCGCAGGTGCTCATGATACTCCTCATCACCCTGAGGCAGGCAAAGAGTGGCGGGCAAGCAGTTGTTTGATCAGGAACTTGCGGAGTGAAACTAGGCCCCCTTCCTCCAGGCGGCCTACTTTACCCGGTAACAAAGCAGCCACCGGTGCAGCGCATGTCGAATCCATCGCAGATGCTCGTGCGCAACATGCCCCAGCCATCTTGCCTGGCACAGCACGCCCAGCAGGATGAGCCCTTTGGACACGACTTCCAGCTCCCCAACGTTGTTGCGCACGGCAGCCAGGATGTGGGGCAGGCAGATCTTGGCCACAGTCACCTGCAGGGTTGATTGGGAGTGTAGAAATGTGTGGAGGGCAATCCAGATGGGACAAACAGGTTGTGGGGGCGGCGGCGGCAGCTGTGGCATGTAGCAGCCGCAGCGCTGCAGCGCACTCGAAGCATCAAGCAGGCATGCGAACTGAACAGCTGGCCCCAGCTGCACCTGCATGCTGAGGTGGTTGAGCGCGAGGGGCACCAGGCACAGCAGCGCCGACAGCTGCACCATGGGGGCAAAGGGGTGGGCCTCCATGCCTGCAGCAAAGGAGGAGGCGCAGGCAGGAGCAAGCATCGCCAGGTCTTGACTTTGAATCCGCGCCGACCTGACCCACTGAATGAGGGAACATCTCTATTGCGTCCTTGCAGCTGATGCTGTGATGCCCCAGTGCCCTCCAAACCGGCAGGCGCCCAGACTGAGCACCCACCTTCAGCCACGGTGCTGATCACCTCCCCGTCTTCCATGCGCTGCCGCGCTGCGTCAGATGCCGGGCCCTCGCCCCGCAGCAGGGCCAACAGCGCCAGGCAGCCGGTGCACTGCACGCTGTCGCTGTCCTTGAACTGCGCTCAGGTGCGTCAGGGAAGCAAGCACAAGTTGCCGGCTTGGGTTGAAAGTTCAGAAAGGCTTGTTGCAATCAGGCCAACTGCCAACCGCTTCGCAGGACTACACTCATCTGCATCCAGTAGCAGTTGCCACCGGCCAACTAACAGCTACTCAGCGCACCTTGCGCATGACGGCGGCCACGCGCTCGGTTCCGCCCTCCTGCACCAGCTCCAGCCGCGCCACTTCATCGCTCCAGGTGAGGCGGGCAAGAGCCTCCAGCCCTGCAGTGGCCTCGTCTGCGAGCAAGCGGGGAACAGAGGGTGCATGTTGGCGTTACGGGGGTGGCCGTCATGCTGGACTGAATCAGTTGGAGCATGGCACATGACCGGTGACACCCAGCAGCAGCTCCCAGCACACCATGCTAGCTGCCACAGTAACATCGCAGTGCAGATACAGACGCCAAAAAGCCGCCCACCTGACGTCTGCGAGCCCAGCACATCGATCAGCGCCTGCCGCAGCTGGCGTGTTTTGAGGTCGGAGGTATCCAGCGGCAGCAGCGCATCGTCCAATGGACACAGGGGGTGCATGGGCAGCGGGGGCTCTTCACCCTCTGAAGACAGGTTGGCCGCCACTGCTGAGCTGGCACTCGGCAGCGACTGCATTGCTGCCGCTGTTGGTGCTGCTGCTAGCGGTACGCTGCCTGTCGCTGGCTGCTCCCCTCCACTGCTGTTTACTGGCTGCCCCTGGCCGGCGCTGGCATTCAGCTGCGCCGCCAGCGCCGCCCAGCTGCCTGGCTGCGGGGTGCTGCCCACGCTGCTTTGCTCGGCGCCCTGAGGGGCACCCTCACCAGCAGCAGCCTCCAAAGAGTCGAGAGGCTCCTCAGTCAAGGCCTCCAGATGCTGCTGCAAGAGGTGCGGCTGCCCATGCTGCAGCGGGGCCGTGCCCCCTGCCGACTGCTGCCGCTCCGCCTGCGAGTGCTGGCGCAGCAGGCTGCCTGACGGCAGCACAAATGGTGAGTCAGCAGGCAGCGTTGGCTCCGCAGGCAGCGCCATGGGGCCTTGCACACTGGATTCCGAGCCTGCCCTGCCCAGGGGTGTGTTGGCCAGCATGGTTGCCTGTCCTGGCAGCGAGGTGGGGCCTGCCGTGTCTGGCTGGCTGGCCGCTGCACCCAGAGGGGAGGCTGCCTGCATAGTGGGAGCGCCCGGGAGCGCCACTGGCGCCTGCCGGCCTGGGTCGTCCAAATCGCCGCTGCGCAGGCTGCCAAACCGCCGGCTTGCTGCGGCTGACATGAAGGGTGAGGGTGGTGGAGTGCCCAGCGGGCGGCTGGCGGCGGAGCCTGGCCGCAAAATCACATGCCGGTAGTCGCTTCCGGTGGAGACGGGGCTTTCTGCCTCGCTGCTGGCTGCTGCGGAAGCACGGCTGTCTGGCCGGCTGCCTCCTGAGGCACCCTCGCGCTCCCAAGAATCGGGCGCTGCTGCCGCTGCCTCTGCTGCTGCCCCTGCTGCTGCTGCCGCTGCCTCTGCTGCTGCCCCTGCTGCTGCTGCTGCTGCCTCAGCTGCTGCCACAGTGCCCTCCAGCAGCGCTGCTGCTGCTGCTTGTGCACGCAGGCTGTCCGCGGGGGTGGCTGGCCCACTGGGCAGGCGCGAACCGGGCGGCAGGCCGCTGCTGCCGCCGGCGCTGCTGCAGCTGCTGGCTGGCTGCGCCTCCGGCAGCGTCTCTAGCATGCTTGTAGTGTGCTGCGGCTGGCTGCCTAGCGCAAGCTGCTGGGAGGAGCGGCGGGTGCTGGGGGCCAACGCCAGCAAGGCGCCCGGGTGGGCCAGCAGCTGCCGCACAGCGGTGTTGGCCACGACTCGCTGCGGCGGGGCGCACCTGCAGCGCAGTTGGCATGGTGACACGGCAGGTCTCATGTGTGTGGTCAGCAGGTGCAGCTCGGCAGGGCGGTGGGTTCCATGGAAGCGCAGGCAGCAGGTCATGCCTTGAGCGGGCTGCACCATCATGCCCATCAGAGGTGCCTGCTTTGCACACCAACCCACATGCCAGCCTCGACAGGTGATGCATGCACACCCTTCAGGCTTGCCTCATGGGGCAGGCCAGCGGCTGACCGCCGCGCAGCAGCGCCGCAAAGTGATGGCTGAGGCAGGCGGCGCTGCATCAGGATCATGAGGGCAGACATGGTCAGGGAGCAGGATGGTGCATGCATGTAGAGCTGTGGCGGAGTGCTGCTGCGGGCACGGCACTTGCAACACCTCGCTCTTGACCACTTGTACCACTTCATTCTTGACCCTGCCACAGCTGACGCGCACCAGTAGTTGTGCCCACACGGTTCTAAAGCCACGCAGCTGCGAAGCGTGGACAGGCAGATTTGGCACTGCAAGGGGGTTGTGGGGCGGGCAGGACAAATAAGTGCGAGCACGGCATGGCAGACAGAGTGGTTTGAGCTTGTGGACAGCTGCCTTTGCTTCACACAGCATCTTGGCACACACGCCTCTATCCTCCCCCTACAGTCGGCCAACCACAAACAAAGTTCCAGATCGACCTGCAGGTCCTCCAAGGTGATGGCATCCTTGGTTGAGTAGGAGCTGGTCTGGCAGCGGGCCAGGCGGCCAGAGGCCCCCGCCGCAAGGACGCCGCCGTCCGACCTGCACAAGGCGCGACGGGGGCGGCAGCATGGGTGTGCCTGCTGGGCGCTGCAGCTTGCAGCCTGCGGGGATGTGCTGTTCCTATCTGCAGGCTCCCTTGCATCTATTGCAGGCTCACCCCACCCCACCCCA
>VIYQ01003840.1:0-10733 GCA_009928355.1 Chlorella sp. CH2018 | reverse complement strand
AGCAGCACGCAGCGCCAGTGGCCGCGGCAGCAGGCTGAATGCTAGCGCTGCCACCTGTGCCAGGCCTGCTGCGCTTGCCACAGGCGCGCCACCGCCCACAGCGGCTGCGGCCAGTGTTGCAAAGCTGCACCACCATTCGCACGCCAGCAGTGCCAGCAGCAGCAGCTCAGTGCCAAGCTGGGCGCTGCGCCAAGCGCCCTGCCAAGCTGTGGGGCTGCAAGACAGTGCATCTGCGCCGCTCGCTACCCGCCGTCGTAACCGCCACGGGTGAGCTGCCACACAGGCTGCTGCGCATGCCAGCACAAATGCTGCAGCCGCTGCCGTGCTGCTGCACAGCGGGCTGCTGCGCGCGCTGTGGCCACTGACCCAGCTGGCCCAGCTGCTGCGTGCGCTGCCGCCGCTCAGCTGGCACAGCGTTGCACCCAGCTGCTGCTCTGCGGCCCCACCGGCCAAGCCAAGGACCAACAGGCTCAGCAGCAGCTGGGATAGCGGCTCTGACCCAGCGGCCACCTGTGTCTGGGATGCAGTGCGTTGCCACTGGCGTGCCCAGCCGCTGCTGCTGCTCAGCGCCCGCCATCCCGGCCAGCGCAGCGGCGGCAGGCGTGGCAGTGGCTGGCCAAGCAGCCAGAGCAGGGCCAGAGCGGTGCACAGGGCCATGGTGCCTGTGAAAGAGGGAAGGTGACAGAAGCAGATGGGGTTGACTCAAGAGGGCGGATTTTGGGGGGGCTAGTGTGCCTGGCACAGCAAGTGGGCTGGGCAGGGTCAGAGCTGCAGAAAGCTGCCTCCTGCAATGCCTGCTCCACACCCTAGCTGGAGAATGCCAGGGGCACACCTGCTGGCATGCGGGCCAGTGTGCCAGCAGCCCACTCCAGCGCAGCGCCCAGGCAGACCAAGGGGCCGCCCTGCTGCCACAGCAGCCAGACAAGCCAGCCCAGTCCTGCCGCTGCCGCGTCTGCCGCCGCCGCAACACCGCCGGCGGCTGCTGCTGCAGCACACGCGACGGACGCCAGCAGCAGTGGCAGCGGCTGCCAGCCAGCGATCGCACTGCCAACGTACCAGCTGCCGTCTGCCTCCCCTAAGCTGAACAGGCCCAGGCTGTAATGCTGAGCTGCCACAGCAGGCTCAGCGGGTGTTCCCCCGCCAGCCAGCTCAGCACGAGCTGGGCTGGCGAGAGCACTGCTGGCCGCTGCTGAAAGCTGCTGGGCACGGCTGTGCTGCCCCAGTGCGCGCCGTGATCTGCCACAAACTGCTGCAGGCTGTCGCTGCTCGGGTTGCCTATCCAGGCTGCTGCCAAGATGGAGTAGATGGCTATGCTGCATGCCACACAGGCTGGCCGGCGCCAGCCGGCCGCTGCTCTGTGCTGGGTTGCCTGGCCGCTGCCAGATGCGGCCGATGTCCCTGCTGCTCCCGCCGCCGCCGCCGCTGCTGTCCAGTTGCTGCTCTGTGTGCCAAACCCTTTGCTGCTGCTGCTGCTGCCGCTGCCGCGGGGGTCCACCGCAGCTGCTGGCTGCCATTCGGCGCCTAGCTGAACTGGACAGGGGAGGCAGGCAGGGCAGGCATATGTATTGTAAGCACACATATGGTGCATGGGTGCTACCGCATTTGTGCTGTGAGGCACCGTGCAAGCCAGCGACTGGGCAGATCAGAAAGGCTGCAGCTTAGCAGGCACAGCACATCAGATGTTGGGCAACCCAACCCACTAAAATCCTCGCACCCGGTGGGGACCCGGCGCCGCGCCGCCGCCGCCCCACGTGCCGTGACCATACGTGCGCGGCCGCTGCCGCCTGCCGCCAAACAGCCAGCGAAAAAAGCTGCCCCCCTGCCTGCCTCCCCCCTGCCGGGCACCGCCGCCGCCGCCGTTGCCGTTGCCGGCGAGGCCGCGGCTGCTGCCGCCGCGGCGGGAGCGGCCGGCAGGGGAGCCCCATGGAAGGAAGGGCAGGCGAGAGGTGACAAGCACGTAGAGCAGCCCCGCCAGGATACCACACAGGTGGCCGAAGAATGAGGCGTTGGGGATGAGCAGCTGCGCCACAACCAGCTCGCCCCAGGCAGCAAACTGCGGGTCGAATGTAACAGGCAGGGGGGAGGAGGGAGCCAGAGAATTGATTGGGTGGCCGGGCGGGACATGGAGCCAGAGTTGGGTGGCCGGGTGGGCTCGCACAAGGCTTTTGTGCGGCAGCAGGGCACCTAAGCCAATGCCTGCGCAGCAGGTGAGTGCCCATGCCTGTGGTTGTGCCGGACACCGCCACATACCCATGCCTTGGTTCGAACGGCCGCTGCATGTGCAGCCGGACGCGGCAGCATGCTGCCTGCTGCCAGCCCACCCAGCACACGTGTGCCTGCCTGCCCATATGCAGCCCCATCGGCCGCTTGCCTTGGTTGGAATTGTCACTCCGTAGATTTGGCTCCAGCCAGCCGAGTTGTGGTTCAGCACCACCTGCATTTCAGGAATACAGAGCTACTGAGTGGTTCTGCGCCACCTGGCATGAGAGTCATAGCATTGCTTGCGTGACCAGGTGGTTTGGGTGGCATGCGCTGCGGGGCGGTCCGGTGAAGTGCCAGCACGCGCCCACACCCGACAAGCACAGCATGCTGTCTGTCCCACAAAAACCAAATTCTTGCAAACCAGCTGTACCTTGAGACCAAACAGCACTCCAGAGAAGCCGACCGCGCACGAGCGCAGCAGCGCCCAGCCGGCGGCGGGCGCCAGCTGCTGCCGCATCAGCACCGCCAAGCCGATGTAGAGCAGCTGGGAGGTGAGGGCCAGTTCAGACACGAGGCGCAGGAAGGGCAGCGTTCCCATGCGCGGCTCCAGCTGTGCACCCTGCAGGTATGGCGAGTAAAATGGGCAGATGGGTGGGTGGTCAGTGGGGTGGGTGGCGAGCAGCAGCTTTGGCGCCAAGCAGCTTGCTTGCGTGCCGACCCCACTGTGGACTGTGCACCAGGTCTTCACGCCCCAGCACCCAGTTCAGCAGCCAGCACCCACCTTCCACAGCAGCGACGACATGTTGTAGTAGAGGTGCAGCGAGTCTGCGTGCAGCAGCGGCGCCCAGAGGAGGCGTGCCCACTGGCCCCTCAGCACCGCTGCCGGCTGCAGGCAGGCGCTGCGGATCGAGGGCACCAGCTCATCGATCCCCTCCGGCTTCAGGAACAGCAGCACTTGGGCTGCAGCACAATGATCGCAAGGGGATTGAATGAGCTGGCTGGGGACAAAGGCAGCCCGGAGCAGCTGGGCTGGCGACAACAGTGGTGTGCCCCCTTAACGCCCCCACCAATGCCCCACGCTGCGCACCAGCCACGAGCGCCAGCGTGAGTGGCGGCTTGCGGTCCATGGCTGCCACCTGCTGGGCCAGCAGCATGCCCAGCGACAGCAGGGTGTGCTGGTCGTTGCGACGCCAGCCGCGGGAGCGGCGGCCAGCGCCTGGCCAGGCGCCCGGCGGGACGGCGCCGCCAGGGAAGCCGGCGGGCGGCATACGAGCTGCGGCGAGGGACTGTGGTGCCGCAGGGGTGAGCTGCGGGCCTCGGGAGCTGCAGCCGAGCAAGCTGTCAGAGGCGCCCGCCTGGATGGGCCGCTTTTGGGCGGCGCGGACAGCTCGAGAGGCGGGTGGTAGGCTGATCAACGCGATCAGATTGTCGCCGGCGAGCGAGGAGTTGCCTGGCTGCCGACCGGCCGCCGCCCTTCTGGACAGCCCCGCGGCGCTGCGTGCAGCACAGGCATCCTTGGAACCCAGGCTTGGGTCTTCGCACGATACATCACAATTTTCAGCATCAATCACCGTTACTATCACGTGCTCCTGGTGCACCATCAACCGCTGAACATCCACCTGCAAGCGTCAATGCAGCAGCGCGGCTGCCTCGCCATGCTGTGCACCGTGAAACCCCGCCGTTCGCACTTTACATAGAGACCGTGCGACAACGGCTGTGACAAGATATGTACAATAGGCTGCTATGCTGGATGCGCATGGTGTGCCAGCGGCACGCTGCGCGTCGCACTTGAAGGCAGGCTCAGGGAGTACAGCGGAGCAGTACACAACAGGGAGTGAAGGAATTGGTAGGCATGGCAAAGGTGTAGAGCTGGAGCAAAACAGTAACTTATTCAGCTGGAACTTGGAACGGAATATCCTTTGGGCAGAGTGCCTGCTGCCGCGCTTCTAGCGCCTGGCTTTGCTCCGGGCTCAGCTCATAGCGCGTCCGGCCACAGCCCCGCCGCCGCGCTGTGCCGCTCAAACTGCAGCACGCTGCTGTAGTGCACGTCTGATATGGATGCATAGAAGCGGTCGCCTTCTGGGGTGAAGCTGATGCCTGCCAACTCCCCGAAAACGTCGATCACTTGGCTCTCCCGGTAGCTGTAAGGACGTACGAGGGGACGAGGTGGATGCGGGGGCGGACGGTGGGTGGAGAGCACGGGGTGTGGTGGCATGCCAGCATGCGGCAACGTTGCCCGGATCAGAGAAATCCTGTGCGCTGTTGATCAGATCACATGCTGTAGCTCAGAAACGTAGCTCACCCGGCCGCTGCGTCGTACAGGGTGACATAGTCTGCTGGCTCTGCTGCCGCCAAGAATCGGCCATCCGGGCTGCGGGAGGAGCAGAGGAACGCATGAGCGTTGGCCAACAAGGCACATGTCAACTGTCGTTCCATGACTGGGAAGAGCTACGATTGGCAGGCGTTATGGGGCAGGCAGGAGGGCAGCCGCTTCAGTTCCCTATAGTGCCTCGCTCAGCTGCAACATGTCGGCATAACCAGCCGTGCAAACCAAGCCCAAAGACTCAGGCATGGGGCCTGCAATCCACACCTGAAGCGCAGCAGATGGCCCCAATCTGCGCCTCGAGCTGCAGGCATCCTTTGCCAGCATGCACCCACCCAGTGGCAGTGCACACCTGAAGCGCAGCGCGCGGATGGCCCCAATGTGCGCCTTGAGCACAGCAAAGCTGGTGGCAGGGTAGCGCAGGTCCCACAACCGCGTGGTCATGTCCTGCCACAGATGGCATAAAATTGCACGGGAAACGAATGAGCATAAGTTGAATGGTGAACCGACGGGGTGATGTAGGTCCCACAACCGCGTGGTCATGTCCTGCAGCAGTGCAACAGTGGGATGGTAAGGGAAGGGAGGCATACTGATGTCGGGGCCGACGCACTGCTAAACAACCGTTTGCTCGGCCACAGGCATGCGGCCAGGTGCTGAAAAGGTGTGAAAAAATGTGCCCAGAGACAGCGGGAATTTGTACAGCAGCATGCATTGTCACTGGTTAACCCGGAGCCCACCATGGCGGCCCCCAAAGCGCCCATCAGCCCACCTGGTTGCCGGTTGCCACCACATTGCCGTCGGGGTGCCAGGCGGCCGCAAACGAGTAGTCCAGATGTCCCTTCAGCTGCGCTACCTGCAGGGCCGGGGGACACTTTGTGTGGCGACTGGTCAGCGCCTGGAGAACTGAGGAAGTAAGGGGTCCAGGGGGGCAGAGATGGGGCGACGGCTCAGCATTGGGCGTAACACACTGAACGTCCAGACAGGCCACAATCTCCACTGTCAACCCATGCAGGCGCGCCTTGTGTCTGGAAACCATGCCAGGAAGCACTGCCTGCCCACCTGTCGCCCGCTGGATGCTTCGTACACACGCGCTGTGGGGTCGTCCCCCACCGTCAGCAGCAGCTGGCAGCTGCCGGGCTGCATCACCGTGCAGTTGACAGCCCAGGGCAGCGGCAGCTGGCTGCGCCGGGGAGGCAGGGTGGGGCAGGGGGCGGGGCGGTACAGGGTTGGGCAGTGCTAGAGAAGCAGGAAGCGCATGCTGAGCAGCAGGCATGCCGTGGAACAGCCTGCGGGCGTGGGTGCATCGCCACCATGCATGCAAGGCACATGCCTGCCCAGCAACAGGAAACCCCCCTCCCAGCGCGCACCTGACTAGCTGGAACGTCTCCGAGTCAAAGGCGCGCACCATGTCATCGTTGTTGCTGCACAGCACCCGCACCTGCGTGATTTGGCATGGCGGGGCATGATTTGGCACAGGGCAGGGCAGAGCATGGCAGGGCAGGGCGTGGCATGTCATGGCGCGGCATGTCATGTCATGGCATGGATTGAACCAAGCAGCCATTGACTCGAGGTGGCGCTCAGCGTGCAACATGCAAGATACGTGTGAAAGGGAGGGACGGCATGAAAGGGAGGAACAGCATGAAAGGGGGGAACAGCATGGGAGCTTGCAAGGTGCTAGCCCACCAGCAGTGCACCGCAAGCCCGCACAGGCCCACTTGCGGGTGTGCTGCCCCAGTGCTGCCCTGTAGCCTGCCCCAGCAAGTGCTCCCGCCGCCCGCCCTGCTCACCTGCCCGTGCGGCGTGCGGTAGATCTCTATCGCGTTAGTGATCCCATTGTCGCTGGTCGTCACCCGCATGCTGCGGCAAATGTGAGTGGGGGCACCGCATGACGGCGAGATGTGCTGACTTGTCAACCGCACGTACAGGCTGGCTTGCATGCACAGCCGCACGCCGCACTCAACCGAAGGGGCCCACCAGGTGACCGCGCCTGCAAGCAAGCGGCTCCACAGCGCAGATCCGCCGCGCCACCAGCTGGCCGCGCACAGAAGTGCACGGTATGCAAAAGTTGCTGATACACATGAACAAGCAAACCGCACCTGCACGCAAACGGCTCCACAGCGCCTATCCGCCGCACCACCAGCTCGCCGCCAAAGCCGCCACCCGCCACCAGGCCCTCCCTGCAGACCACAGAGAGATGGAAAGGGGCACATGTTGTTGCCTCTAAACGTCACATTCGACCAGAGCGTGATGACCGTGCACCGAGATGCGTTGGGCTGCATGGCACACACCAGCATGAATGCAAGAGCAAGGCCACTGCATGCTCTGCACGCGCACAGCGCGCTGAGCTGGACCTACTGATGCAGACCACAGCATGCTCACCGTGCGCACAGCGTGCACAGCTGGACCTGGCCGATGCCTGGCGCCACCGCCCCGGTGACCCCTCCAGACACATCCATCACTGTTGAGACCCGCCGGGTAGCGCTGTTCCAGTGCTGCACCTTATTCTCATGCACGATGTACGCATCGTGAGCTGCAAGATGGAAGACGGGAAGAGGCCAGAAGGAGGTTGAGCAAGGCAGGTGCACAATGCAGGCATCGTGAGCTGCAAGATGGAAGGCGGGAAGAGGCCACAAAGAGGTTGAGCAAGGCAGGTGCATTATGTAGGCATCGTGAGCTGCAAGATGGAAGGCGGGAGGAGGCCAGAAGGAGGGTGAGCAAGCGGTGCAGTGAAACTGCTGCTACCCAGGAGGTGCATGTGCTGCACCTCCCTGCTCTGCCACACTGCAGGCGCCGAGCCGGCAGGCAGGGGGTGGTGTGTTTGCAGGTGAACAGCGGGGAGAGGGGGCTGGTGAGGGCATGCTACAGCCAGCCGTGTCCACTGCACGCTGCGGGCAAACGCAGCCACGTGTCTCCAGGTGGGTGCTGCCACCTTTCCCCTGGTGCGCTGTTCCTGCAGCAGCGCGTCATGGCACATCCAGGTCCAAGCAGTCGCAGCTTAAAAAAGGAGGCAGTCGCAGCAGCAGCGCGCATCCAAGTTGCACACACCTGAGGTGGCCCACAGCAGGTTGCGCAGCTGGAAGTGCACAATGCTGGAGCGCGGCTGCCGCCAGTTCCTGCAGAAACCAGGAGGCAGCACAGCGGGGCAGGCGTGTCGTATAGGCAGCCGCAGAGAGAGGGGTGGAGGTGCATTACACCGGACCGCGGCTGCCGCCAGTTGCTGCATCGCATTGCGAGCAGGCAGCACGGTGGGATCCCAGGGACTCTGCTTGCTCATGCCCGGCCCAGTGCAGTCCACCCCCTTGCAGACAGCTGAGCTGTGCAGCAGCCGATCTGCACTGCATGGGCGCAAGCTGCAACCTTGCTGGAACAGACCCCGCACCTGTAGAAGTCGTAGAAGCGGCCCCCCGGCCGTGCCTGCAGCGCCTCGGCGTCGATGCGGGGCTGCGCCGCAGTTACCGCATCTTCAAGGTTGAAGTAGTTGTGGTACGACTCGTTGCGCACCGCCTGCAGAGTGCAAGGCAAGAAGCAAGAGGGCATGTGGGGGCAACAGCCGTGCTGACCGACTGCTCCGCATGCCCAAGGGGATGCATTGGCTGTGCAGAGGGCCACGAGTGGAAGCAGGTCGGTGCATGGAGCCGCAGCTTGCTTGCGTGATCCTCCCGGTTCTCGCTCGGCACTGCACACTCGCAGCCCTGTTGCGCTGCTGCTTCGCCTCAACAACACCCTGCCACACAATCAAGCTGCAATGGCAGGCGGCAGGAGCATCGCCGCACCCGGTAGCCGTCTCGAGTGAACTGGGTGAGCTCCCAGGGAATGCCCTGCGGGTCGCGCCCCGCCGCCAGCTGCACTTCCGTCGTGTCCCGCGCAAGATCCTCGTCCTCGCTAAACACCTGCGCCAGGTGGCGAGGCGGTGTGGCCACTGATACAGAGGTGCGAAGGCAGGAAGGCAGCAGCACTGCTGCAACATCAGGCAGCGGCGGCGGCGGCGGCGGCGGCAGCGGCGGCGCCACCTCCAGTCCTGCCAGGCCCTTTGAACACTCACCTCCAGGTCGGGGCCGTCGTCCTCGTCCTCATCGGATCGCGCTGCGGGGCTGAGGCGCCCCGGGCTGCCGCCAGCCATACCGCCCGTGCTGTGGGGCTTTCGTGCACGCCTCGGATGTCCCTTCAAAGGGTGGTGATGGTTTGCTGGGCTGCTTTATAGAGCTTGTAAGCTGAACAAGCCAGAGTGGGCGCGAGGCTGGTCGAGCCTCGACCAGTCGATGGGCTGCAGGCCCCGCGTGCACAATGTCCGTGTTCGTTACCACCGCCAGGGGTGATCGCGCCTGCCCGCTGCACCTTTCAGGCTCCCCCTGCCTGCATCTTTGGCCTCAGCACGCAGTCCAGGCGGGCCTTTGAGCTCAACCTGGCAGCCCAATCGGCGCGTGCACTGTGCACCGGGCCGAATAAACATGCAGACGGCGGCCGCCCTGAAACCGGGCTGCGGCCTGCTGGCGCTCGCCCCCCGCCGGGCGGGCCCTGCGCCCCGCCGCGCGCTGGCAGGTGAGCGATGGCGTGGTGGGTCACCCATCGAGGCGGGCGCTGGCGGCAATGGGCCACCGCTCGCCAACGAGCAGGCCCCAGGCGCCGGCTCAGGCACCTGGGCGCCGCCCCGCCGTGCCACTGACCCAGGGCCGCCGCCCCGCCTGCTGCAGTGAGCGCCAAGGGCGGCAAGGCGCCCTCCGACGCGCCCGCGCCGCCGCCGCCGCCCTCCGATATCCCCTCCTACTTCCAGCCGGCCCCCGTGGTGCGCAGTCGGGCGCTGCACTGCACTATTGCCGTGCCTCCAAGGGCAGAGTTGCTGGCAGCTGGGCGGGATGCAAACGCGGCGGCCGTCGCGGCCGTCGCCGCCGCCTGGCTGACGAGCGCCCGCGCAGCAACCTAGCGCAGCGCTGCCGGCCGGCCGGCCTAGCAGCCCCCACTGTTCTCATCCTCCCGCATTGCCGCTGTCATCCACTGCTCCATCGCAGGCGCCGCAGCAGGGCCAGGCGTACCAGGCGGTGCCGGCGCCGCAGTATGCGCCTGCCCCCGCGCCCGAGGGCAGCTTCTGGTCCCGCATCCCGCCCCTGGTCTACATTGGCGTCGGTGCGCCCGGTTGCTGCCCCGCCCGTCGTGTGCGGCCAGTTGTGGCATGTCGGTTCGGCGTTCTCTTGCGATCCCTGCTTGGGAAGCTTGATGGAGCTGGCGAGCGAGACTTTGCCCCGCCGCGCTGCCAACTGTTGCGCGCCCTTGTTCGTTCGGCACTGCAGGCGTGGTGCTGGCGGGCGTGCTGGGCAAGGTGATGGATCTTGTGAAGGGCGGCCCGCAGAAGATGCAGCAGATGGCCATGGAGCAGATGATGAAGCAGATGATGAAGCAGATGGGTGCTCCCCCGGGTACGCATGGCTGCTCCTGTGCTCCTGCCGTTGCCAGCTGCTGCTACGGGAGGGTGCTTGGCAAGCGGCTGCAGGAGGGTGCTGCGTGTGGGTTTGCATGCGTGCTGGGCGGGCAGCGCAGCAGATGGGGAAGCAGATGGGTGCTCCCCCAGATGAACGCGCTCGTGGGTGCTGCACGCTTGACCGGCGTTGACCGCCCTGCCTGGACCGCTGCTGCCGCTTGCCAACAGCGGTTGCTGCGGTGGTTGCAGCGAGGGCTCCACCACAGTTTGCTGCTGCGCTGCACCTCGGCTGGTACTTTGGCGCACTCCTGTCTGCCCACACCAATCTGCCACCCCGGCTGCCCATCCTCACGCAGGCGGTGCCAGCCCCTTCGGCGCCCCCGGCGCAAACCCCTTCGGTGCCGGCGCCAGCCCCTTCGGTGCCGCTGGCGGTGCTAACCCCTTTGGCGCGGCCGGCGGCGCGAGCCCCTTCGGTGCCGGCTCTGCGAGCGGCTTCCCCAGCAGCTTCCCCAACCCGCCGGTCTTTGACACAACCGCCACGCCCGCTGCCCCGGCCGCCGCGGCTGCGGCTGCTGCCCCCGCTGCCCCTGCTGCCCCCGCCGCGGAGACCAGCAGCGCCAGCAGCAGCGCGCCTGCCGCCGAAAAGCCCAAGAAGCGCAGCTCCTTTGTGGATGTGGGCAGCAGCTCCGGAAGCAGCAGCAGCAGCAGCAGCAGCGCCAGCACTGCCGAGCCCGCTGCCGCCGCCACCGGCGCCACCGGCGCAGCCAGCAGCAGCCCGCCCCCGCCCCCACCCGG
>VIYQ01003839.1:0-13535 GCA_009928355.1 Chlorella sp. CH2018 | reverse complement strand
CAAGTGCAGAGTGTGCATGCATACGTTGGGCAACCGGTGCACTGTGGAAGCGAAAGGAAGGGACTGCACAGCCCCGAGGCTCGGCCAGCGGCAGCGCTGCCGAGCATGCGCTGGCGGCGCCGGCGGGGCATGGGGCAGCGCCATCGCGCCAGGCAGCATATGCAATTTATTCTTGACAGTTTGCTCCCGTGTGTCAACGCCCCCGCAAGCCTCCAGAGCGTCCCGACCTCGAGCGCAGCTGCGGCAGGCATGGCGAAACGCAAGGCGGAGGCGGCAGAGGGCAGCAGGAAGGCGCAGAAGCAGCAGGGCGGCGGCAAAGCGCGGCAGCAGGGCGATGCGGCGCAGGGCGCGCCGCCCCCAGCAGCAGCAGTGGCGGCGCAGCCAGCGGCAGTGCGGAACAAGGAGAAGGTGCTGCTGCTGAGCAGTAGGGGCATCACCTACCGGTGAGCGCGCTGCGGGCAGCAGGGCGGCGGGCGGCGGCGGCGGCAGTGCAGGCGCTGCTCGCTTTCCGCCTCGTTTGTTTGCTTGCTGACCGCTGCCTGTTGATGCGTCACCGTGCACCATGACGGCAGCACGTAGCAGAGGACAGCCATTCCCTCCAGCATGATGGGCAGAGCTGCCGCCGCACCTGGCATCACCGCTGCTGCCGCTCCTCTGCCCCTCCGCTGCCCAGGTTCCGGCACCTCATGCTCGACGTCACGCAGCTGCTGCCGCACAGCAAAAAGGTGCGCTTGGGCCGGTGCCCAGGGGCTGGAGCGGAACACGGGATCTGGCAGCGCAAGCCTGCCTGCTGAGGGCAGTCTCTCTCGGCTGGTGGCGGGTGCGGCAACCCTTGCCACCCGCCCTGAGCAGGCAACAGCTCCGCCAGCCTGCCCTTCTATGTGTGTGCTCCCTGCCTCTAAGTTCAGTTCATTGCTTGTGTGCCTCTCTTCCTCTGCAGGACGCCAAGCTGGACACCAAGTCGGAGCGGGGCGTGATCAACGAGGTGGCCGACCTCAAGGTGGGTGGCACATGGTTCATTAGATCAAAACATGCATGGGATGGTTGGTAGATCACACATGAGTGGTCCACACCGTGCTCTGCCTGCCATGCGTGAGGCGTGTCGACGCGGCTGTGCTGCCCAAGTGCATGCCTGCCGCTGCCGCACACTGCTGGCTGATGGTGTTGCTTTCATCAAGCTGTCATGCCTCTGCTTGAGGCCTGCTGCAGGGCTGCACCAGCGTGCTGTACTTGGCGGCGCGCAAGCACAACCGCACGTGCACCTGTGAAAATGGCTCATGCATGCCGGCTGACCTCAGGTGCTGCCCCGCCTCTTGAGCACCTGCCGCAGGGCTGCAGCAGCGTGCTGTACTTTGAGGCGCGCAAGCACAAGGACCTGTACCTGTGGGTGGCCAAGTCGCCCAGCGGGCCCTCTGTCAAGTTCCACGTCACAAACGGTGAGCTGAGCGTGCTGGTTAGAATGTCGATTGGAAACGGCCGCGGGGTGGGGCGTACGGAGCAGTGCGCTGAGCACGTTGGACAGGAGTGTACGAAGCGGCCACCAGGGGAGTGAGGTGGCGGCTGGGCCCTGCCGCCGCCCTTTGTCTGCCGCCGCGCCCACCGCAGTGCACATGGTGGAGGCGCTGAAGCCTCACCTTACCTCATCCTCTCAGCTCGATGTTAAGCGCCTGTCCTGCTCACTGCCCCGGTTCCAATCCGCCTCCGCTGCCAACCGCAGTGCACACGCTGGAGGAGCTGAAGCTGAGCGGCAACCACCTCAAGGGCTCCCGCCCCGTCCTCTCCTTCGACAAGTGCGTGCGCCACAGATGGGGGTGCAGTTTTGATGCCGCCCGCTTGTACGCTTGCTGCCTCGCTTGCTTGCCCGGGTGGCCTGCACCCGCTTGTGCCCGTGCCGCCCGCGTGCGCTGGCGCCTGCAGTCACGGCAGGCCAATGCCCTCCACGCATCGCTGGCTGTGCCTGCCCTCTCTGCCGGTGCTCCATGGACCGCCGGGGGCGCGCTCCATCCGGCCTGCTACGTGCCTGCGCTATGTGCCTGTGCAGGAACTTTGACGACGAGCCACACCTGCAGCTGCTGAAGGAGATGCTGACGCAGGTGGGTGGTGCTGTTGACATCCCAAGCAGTGCCTGCCTGACGTGGCCTGCCCTGCAGCTGTCGCTGCGGCTGCTGGGCAGCTCTTAGCTAGGCCACGGCCAGCCCTTGGCTGGCGCAACCTCCCGGTGCCACCCAACCAGGCGCTCGCCACGCCCTAGCAGCGCCTCACATCCTCTACTGTAGACTCGACAGTTTGCGGCGTCCCATGCTTGACAGGAACCCCTTCTTCTCTGCGCCTGAGCAGGTGTTTGCCACGCCCAAGCGGCACCACAAGTCCAAGCCCTTCTTCGACCACGTGCTCTCCTTCTCGGTGGCCGACGGCCGCATCTGGCTGCGCAACTACCAGGTGGGGTGTGCGCTGTACCGCTGTGCATTTGAACCGGAGGCGGGGCGTTATTGTCTTGCAAGGTGGTGCACCCTGGCGGCCGCTTTTGGCTGCACAACTACCAGGTGGGCTGTGCTCATCTGCACCTCCAAGACTAGCGTTCATGTCTGCCATCCCTGCAGGTGCTGCCGGACCCGGACAAGAAGAAGGCGGGGCCCGATGCCGTCACACTGGTGGAGGTGCGCTGCACTGCGTACAGTTGAACTTTTGGGTGGGACTGCACGTTTCTGGGGCTGCGCTTCGCTGGGAGGTGGTGGGATTGCCACCATGCATGCTACTGCGCACGGATGGTAGCGCCGCTTGCTGCTGCGGGGGCCGTGGTTTGCTGGTCCGGCGAGCTGGTGTGCGTGTGGCAAGCGCCGCGCCGTGCCCCCACCTGCCTTGCGACCATGCCGCTGCGCCCGCTTGCGCCCTCTTCTGCAGGTGGGCCCCCGCGCATGCCTGCAGCCCATCAAGATGTTTGCCGGCAGCTTTGGCGGCCCCGTGATCTACGAAAACGCGGCCTACGTGTCGCCCAACACGGTGAGGCCGAACTAGATGCATGTGCTGAACATTCATTGCACGTGCTCAGGCCATGCTGTTGCTGCGGCCGGCTGACGCCCAGCCTGAACAATGCACCAAAAACACTTCAGTCTAGCGCCTGCCACAAACCCCCTCCCCTCCCACCCCTCCACCCTCACAGATCCGCTCCATGCTCAAGCGACGGCAGCAGGGCAAGTATGCTTCCAAGGTGGCCAGCCGGGAGGAGCGCAAGCAGCACGTGGCCGCCAACCCGCTGCCGCACGACGAGCTGGCGGATGTGTTCAAGTAGATGGATGGATTGTAGTTGGAGCATGCAGCAGCCAGTGGCATACCGCTGTCGCACGACGAGCTGGCGGCTGCAGCACGGCACACGCAGCGCAGCAGTTGCCCCGTCTGTGCTGCCCATGCCTTTGAATGCTTCCTGCTCGGCAGCAGCTCGATGATGCGTTGCGGCCGTTTGCCTTCCAGCCCCCACTGCTGCGGACAGTCACGCTCACATTGTAACATACGTGCCAACATCGAGCTAGTTGATTGGTTGCTACCAAGAAGCAGAGGAGGTGAGGGGCGCATGCAGGGGTCCACAGCAACTGATCCAGCGCCGCGGCGGCCCCGAAGGAGGTACCTCTCTCTGAACGGATTTTTCAGACTTCACTGCTGGGCTGGGCAGCCGGCAGCGGCGGCGGTGTCAGCTCTGAGATTTGGGGCCGGCAGATGAAACTGGGGCTGAGCAGGCATGTGGCGGCAGGCCGGCAAATGAAACAGGGGCTGAGCTGACGTGAAGCGGCAGGTGAACAGATGGAACTGGGGCGGAGCAGACATGAAACGGCAGGTGAAAAGATGAATCTGAGGCTGAGCAGACATGAACCGGCAGGCCGGCAGATCAAACTGAGGGCTGAGCTGACATGAAGCGGCATGCCGGCAGATGGAACAGGGGCGGAGGCCGGCAAATGAAACAGGGGCTGAGCTGACATGAAGCGGCAGGGATGGGCAGGCCCGGCCCGCATCGTCGGCAGCGGCAGGGATTGAAACCAGGGCTGCCAGGTTGAAACCGAAGATGGGCAGGCCCCGCCTCTATCGTGTCTGCAGCCGCCAGCTGTACTCTAGGCATGCGCATGTGACCCACCAGCCTTGCGTGCAGCAAGAACATCACAGCTGGCTGGCTGGGCCTACGGGCGTGACGCTGCGTGCACAGGGAGGCGGTGGGTCACCTCCCGTGTGCCACTGCGGCGGTTGCTCACCTGCTGTGGATCTCTGCCTATGCTTGCCAACCTGTCCGAAGCCGCCAACATGGCGGGTGGGCAGCAAAAGGTGACCAACCAGCTGTGGGCCACCTCTGAAGCCCACACCGAGGTGACCCACCGGCTGTTCAGCCACCCTTTGGGCGTGGGCGGACGAGCTGCCGCCGACGGTAGTGAGAGTGTGGCATTGCTGCCAGGCAGCGTGATGTTACAAGAGGAGCTGCAATTGCGTCCTGCTCCATCCAGAGGCATGGCCAGCTGGGACAGATCCATCCAGAGGCACTGCGTTGCATAGGCTGTCCATGGCTCAGCGACGCCACACTCGCCACCCACGGCCGCCTGCCGCAGGTGCTGCAGCCCAGCTGCAACCAGATTAACTGCAATTGCAGCCACTTCATGATGCAGTTGCAGCAGCACAGCCGGCGGCTGGTTGACCACACACCTGCAACGCTGGCATGCTGCCACCCAACTTCATGACTCATAAAGTTGGCACTCATAAAGTTGAAAACTCTCACACTTCACAGGTGTGTGGGGCGGCACGCGGTGGCGGCGGGGCCAAGTCTGAGACCTGCCCATCACTGCCACCACCCACTTTCATGTCCCGCCCGCTTCCTTTCAACTCCTGGGGACCTGAGCTCAGCTGTCCATCACTGCCGCCACCTACTTTCATGTCCCGCCCGCTTCCTTTCATCTCCTGGGCAGACCAGCTCAGCTGAATGTTGGCTGAGGTCTGTGGTTGGCGGGCACACCAGCACCACCAAGCGTGCACCGTTCGGTGGCTTGTGTGCACGCGCCCAGGATTAAAGATCCCTGCCGCTGCCCACGATGCGGGCAGGGCCTGCCCATCTTTGGTTTCAACCTGGCAGCCCTGGTTTCAATCCCTGCCGCTGCCCACGATGCGGGCAGGGCCTGCCCATCTTCGGGTTCAACCTGGCAGACCTAGTTGCAATCCTTGCACCCTGGTGCGGCGTCGCAGAGCCATTGGCAGCCTATGCAACGCAGTGGCTCTGGATGGATCTGGCCCAGCTGACCATGCCTCTGGATGGATCTGGCTGCAATTGCAGTGGATATGGCAGCAGTGCCACGCTCTCAGGACAGCCTACCGCAGCTCGGCAGCAACAACACGCCCTCTCCTTGTAACATCACGCTGCTTACAGCGTCATGGCTGCGTCAGGACAACAATCGCTGCATCCTCGCTGCGCTCGAGCGCCCCTAGTCGGTTGTGCACAGCACCGCCACGCCGCGCAGCACCCACTTGCTGGGGGGCTGGTCGGTGCGCAGCGCCAGGCTGTCGATGTAGCGCAGCCCGGTGCGCGCCTTGGTGCGGTAGCAGGGCGCGTGGAACACACCCACGCTGCGCCGCTGGGCCGCCTGCACCGCCGAGATGTGCACCACCGGCAGCGGCGCGTACAGCACCTGGCGGGGAGAGAGGGGGGAGCGAGTGCGGTTATGTTACGAGGCTACGTTGAATGGGCCAGAGAAGGACGGCATGGAGCTTGACTGGCCGGTGCAGGCTCTCAAGTCTCCTTGCACTCAGCTCAGCTCCGAAATGCCAGTGCTTGCATGCCTCTTGCAATGTTATCCACGAATCCACCCCACATCACCCCACCTTGGGCGCAGCGTCCACCAGCTTGCCCTCCTTGGCGCTCCAGGCTGCCCCATCCAGGAACAGGCCGTGCACGTACACCCCCTCGTCGGGCGGGCCGCGCACAGCACCCTCGTCCGCCATCTTGGTCACCTCGGAGCTGAGCAGCACCTGTTGGGGTAAAGGGGAGCGTGAGGGGAGAGGTGACTGGGCAGGGAGAGGGCGAGGGGCGTGGGGATTGGGCAGGGGAAGGGCGAGGGGCTGGGCACCGAGGAATGCCGGTCGCCAGTGGTGTGAGGCGGCACCGGCGCCACAGGTGCCAGCCACACCGGCGGGGCAGGCAGCAACAGCAGCAGCAGCGGCCCTGCCTCCTCACTGAGTCGAGCGGCCACTTGTTCTTGCGGGACACCTGCACATCGATGGTGGAAGGGTTGCATGCAGCTGGTCAGTGTGCAGCTGTCCGTGTGTCCGGCAGATGCCACATACCTCGCGCGGCCAGTCTGTGCAGCAGTTGCCAGAAAAGAGCCTTCCCCAGCTGCCGCAGCTGCTCCATCACGCGCATCCCGCCCTCATGTTCACTTGCCTCCTGCTTGACGGCGGTGAGGAAGCCCTGCGGGTTGAAGAAGCCGCTCATCCAGAAGCTCTTGGGCCGCCCGCTATTCAGCCAGCGATGCAGCTGCTCGTGCCGCGCCAGCAGGCCTGCAAACCAGCTGCCGCTGCCGCTGGCCTCCCAGCTGCGGTGGCGGAAGCAGACGGGGTCGGACAGGTGTCAGGAAGGCCGCAGGCACGAAGCACCACCAGAGGGTTGAACCAAAAGTTGCCACCCAAGTTCAACGCAGGGCGAACCTCTGCTCAAACCGCCCTCGCACCTGATCTTGGCCCAGCGCTTGGGCACGCGCGCGTTGAACAGCGCGTCCAGCGCCTCAGCCAGCTCGTCACTCAGCGCAATGGTGCCGGCGATGGCAAGGCGCAGGTCACGCAGTGTGGCGCCCACCAATGACACCACATGGTTCAGCCTGTATGGTTTGGGCGACGTGTGGGGTGGAGGTGTGCTGGGATTCAGTGCGAACGTGCTTTGGCCGCAAGATGCGCTGATGCTCTCTCACCATTGTGGGCGCACCAAGCTGGCTGCTACGCTCCGCGCAGGCTACATCACAACCGCCCAGCAGCTGCACCATGCCAATCCGCCGCCTCTCCGCCCTCCATCTCACCGGTCAATCTCCTGGCGCAGGTGGATGGTGAGCGGCGCCTGCGGCTGCAGCTTGCGCAGCTTCTCCCGCGTGGCCTCACCCTCAAACACCGGCGGCACCTGGGTGGGGAAACGAGGTGAGGTGGTGCATGAGGCGGTGCATGAAGGCATCACACAGCTTGTGGCATGCAGCCCAGCAAGCACATGAAACAGCAACTGGGGCTAGCATCCCCCTTCATCAGATGCTCTTGCCTTGCTTTGCTCGCCAGCTTGCAGGTCACTGCACTGCCTGCCCACCACAGCCCACCACACATCCAGCTCCCCACCTTGCCCAGAAGCTCCTCGCCCAGCGCATCCACCACCTCCTCCCGCGTCTGCTCGCCGCCGCCGCCGCCCTGCTTGGGCAGCGTGTCCATGATGAGCTGCACGCCCTCGGCCACCTGTGGAGGGGATGATGCTGGGTTTGTGAGTAATCAGCAGCAGGCAGAGGTCACTGCTGTGACAACGGCTGCTACCAGTACAGCAGGCGGCAGACCCTGTGCACAGGCCCCGCCCCCTGTCTTATCCCCAGCCCCCGCCCACCTGCAGGCGCCTGAAGGTCAGGTCGGCGTTGCTGTGCAAGCCAAACAACTCGGGGTTGTCCTGGTCTGGCAGCGCCTCGATGGCGTTGCGGAACACCTCCACCTCGCTGCCGTCGGGCACCTCGTAGGCTGAACAGGAGGTGGCGCGGAGTGGAAGAGAAGGGAGGGTGCGTGTGAACACAGCCTGGCAACTACACCGCCTGCAGAACGCACAGGCGAAGAGATCTTCCCGCTGCCCGTGTCTACCGCCAAACAGTAACACCCCAAGCCGCACACCCGTGCCAGTACGCTCATCACGGAACAGCTGTGCGCTCTTGTGTAGCACCTCGGGCTGGTAGTACTGCTCCGCATACGTGTCCTGGACAGAGGCGGGCGGTGGCAGAAGGGGAGCGCACAGCTCGTTTAAGCGCAACAGTGCTTGCCGTGCTCTCCTGTAGGAGCAGCGGCAGGCAGCAGCAAGTGTCTAAAACCACCTGCCGCTCAAAGCTTCTCTTCCAAACCGTATGCTGCCCCTGCAGCTCCTCCCCCGCACCATGAGCAGGCGGTCAAAGTCGTCGGTGATGCGGCCCGCATACTGAATGTCCGCAATCATGTAGCGCACGGTGGGCCAGTCTGGCTGGGCCGCGCGGCGGGCGTCCATGTCGCTGATGTGCGTCTGGGGCACAGGGAGGGGCAGAAAGGAGATGCGCTGTAAGCTGAGCGGAAGCTTCCTATGCAGATCAACTTCACCAGCGCCAGCCAGCAGCAGCGGCAGCAGCAGCGCAGCGACAGCAAGCAGCAGCGGCGGCGGCTACATAGCGACAGAGATAGCCAGCAGCAGCAGCAGCAGCGCCAGCAGCGCCAGCAGCATGGCGCACCTGCAGGAACTGCGTGACCGCCGCCAGGTCTCCCTGGCTGAAATCGTAGGGGATGTTCCAGCCTGAGCGAAGGGAGGACGAGAGTTGCGTGATACTGGTGACGCTCTGCTTGCTGCCACTGGACGTGCGGCAGACAGCAACTCAACAGCTGCAGCGCACCGATCGGGCCGAACTTGCGGCGCTCCTGCACCACCGAATGCATGTAGCAGGCGGTGAAGAGCAGCTGGCGCCACTCGTGGCTGCAGGCAGCACGGTTAGGAAGAGCCGTGGAGCGGGTGAGTCAATCCATGTGTCTCAACAGAACGGCAGCGTTTGGGGTGGCGGCACACATGCACCGACGGTGTGCTTGCCTGGCTGCCCTGACCGCAGCAGGCACAGCATGGCAAAGCGCGCCCCCCAGCCCGCTCTCAGAGAGTCTCCCAGCTCACCGGTTGACCGCGTCCAGCATCTCCTGGGTGACCCAGGCGTACGAGGCGCGCAGGCCCGCCTTGATGCCCACCGGCGCCTCGTTGGTGATCTTCATGCCCATCTGCGGTGCCAGCGGGTGGGGGGAGAGAGGGTGGGGGCAGCGGGGATGAGTGACGAGTGCGCCAGACCGGTGCATGGAGTGAGCGCGCATACCGCTCTGCCACAGGCATGCGCTGCCACAGGCATGCGGCAGTGCAGCGCCCCTGAGAGGCAGTTGCAGACAGCTGGCCCTCAGCGGCAGCAGCAGACAGCCGCCCCTCAGCGGCAGACAATCCACCCTCCCCGCACCTGGAGCAGGCCGATGGGGAAGGCTGGGTGCGGCTCCGCGGTGATGAACAGGCGGAAGCCCTCGTGCAGGTTCTCTCCCTTGGCCAGCAGCGACTCCACCTGGGCAGGTGGGGAGGAGGAGGGCGGGAGGGAAAGGAGGGGGCTCGAGCTGCATGTGTGAGGCGCTCCGGAACACCTCCTCCATTCTGGCAAGAATGGCAGCTCGTGCAACGATCATCATCACTGCGTTCCCACCAGAACCACCACCAGCTGTGGCAGTGGCAGCAGCAGAAGGCGCCCCCATTCTTCCCAGCCCCCCACCTCCGCCAGGTAGCCCATGCCGAGGTGCGCGTTCTGCAGCAGCACCCAGCAGCCCTCGGCGGCGGCGGTGGCAATGTGGCGCCGCGCAATGACCTCCTGGCCCTGCCCCATGGACACGCCCAGGGTGCGGATCTTCTTGCGCTTGGCCAGGTCCTCAATCAGCTTGGTGGGGTCCGCGCCTGCGGGTGAGTGGGCGGGGCGGGGCATCAGGGATCAGCGCTGGCCCCGACAGTGCTTGGCAACGCATGCACGCAGCGCCCAGGCATCGTGACCCATCACACAGCTGGGGCGGCCCTGCAGTGCCAGCAAGTATGGCCATGCCGAGCAGCGAACAGCTGCCCACCCGGCGACAGCAGGCAGATGAGGGGCGTGCGCGGCCGGCTCTCGCCCCACGCCCGCTCCAGGTTGAGGGGCACGCTCTCGGTGAAGCGCTGGCCGATGGCAGAGGCCACGTAGTCGGCGGCGGCAATCAGGGTGCGGTCCTCGCGCATCGCCCTTCAGGTGGGGTGTGGGAGAGCGGGAGGCACAGGTGGGAAGAGCAGCGGCAGTGGGGCGGCGCAGCATGTGGCAGCTTGCCATGATGACCCAAACAGCGTGGCGGCTCAACTCCCTGCAAACTTCGTGCCTCCCCTGCCCCGCCCGCACCTGACGATGCACATGCGCTCAAACTTGGAGAGGCGTGCCTCAAAGTCGGGCACGGGCAGCGCCTCGGGCGATTCGGCGTCATACCTGGTGCAGCAGCGGTGGCGGAGGGAATGCAGGTCAAAGAGCAGTGCAGCAGCCGTACAACAGGCACAGGCTGTAAGGCAGGCCAAGCTGCAGCAGCCCCGCAGCATGGCCCAGCATGCCTGCAACGTCCAAGGCATCCCCTGTCCCCTCCCCAGCGCACCAAGCGCGCCAGGCGGCATCTGAGCGAGCCAGTGAATCGGGCAGGTCCCTGAAGGCATCCACACCCTCCGACAGCGCCACCACGTTGAGCCAGCAGGTGTCGGGCAGCCAGTCCTTGGGCTTGCGCCGCACAGCGGCAATGTCCAGCGCGCTGCCCATGCGAAGGAACACCTCCACCGCCGTTGGCTGCACCTGGCCCGCGCTGACCTGCAGAGTCAAGAGAGGCACGAGGCAGGAGGCCGCTCACTAGCGCTGCCAATTGTGCAGGCCGTCACAGCAAGGCAGACCGCTGGACTACGCTCCCTCTCTCCCAGCGCACCGCAAACTTGAGGGCCATCATGAGGGAGAAGATGGGCTTGTGCCGCTCAAACAGGCCGCGCGCGACATACAGGTACGTCTCCCAGCTGCAATGCAGGGCGGTGGGGCAGCAGGGCGGGGCAACAGAGCAAGTGAACATTGCAGCCGGCATCAGCGTGGCGCATGGAACTGAAAGTGGCATAGCAGTGCGGCCCCTGCTTGGCCCAGCAGGCCTGCCTCTTCCCAAGCCTGCTGCCCTCTCAGTGCTCCCCCGCCCCACCCACTCCCTCCCTCACGTCAGGTGCTCCACAATGTTGGCGATGCGCTTGGCAGGCAGCACGGCGCGCTCACTGTGGTCGATGGACAGCTCGTACAGCTCCACAAACTGGGCCAGCGAGGTCTGCGCGGAGCGGTGCCAGCAGGCAGTTGAGAGGTGAGCAGCAGCCAAGAGGCACAAAGGATGAGGCATACCAGCCGCGGGTTGGCTGCCTCAACCGCCCTGCCAAGCACCTCTGAGTTGCCATCGCCCCAACCGCCAGATTTGCCGCCTGCTGCCCAGCCTCTTCACCTGGTACATGCAGTTGACGCCCGCAAACTCGGCGATGAGGAAGTAGAGCAGCGTGGCGCGGCGCGCCACGGGCCGGTACTCCTCGCACGCCTCGGTGATCTTGCGCCGCGTCTCGCTGGCCGTCTGCAGCCGCTCGTTCACCTCCTGCGGACGAGCAAGGGGAGGGGCCCGCCAGCGGTTGCTGTGTGTCTGGTGCGGCAGCCAGACGAGAGGCAGCAGCAGCGGCAGGACAGCGCTGGCCACTCTAGCTCGCCGCCCTACCCCAGCCCCCAATGCACACATTCGCCACCCCAAGTCGCCATGCATTCCATCCCTCCCCCCATCCACCACCGCACCTGCGCCGTCTGCTTGGTGGATGCCAGGATGTCAATCAGCTCGGTGTCGTCCAGCAGGTTGCCCTGGGAGTTGGACAGCCGGAACAGCAGGTCGTCCTCCAGCTGCTTGATCTTGCGCTTGTAGCTCTGGACCTGCGCGGGCGAGGGAAGTGTGCGGTGGGAGGGACGCAGCGAAACGTGAAGCCTGTGCGCTGAACACCAGGTTTTCCAGCCAAAGAGGTGTGACGGCCACAGCTGCCAGTCACCGCAGGTTATCACGCGCAGCGGCAGGGCACACCCGCTGCTCCTCTCCGCCGCCATCCAAGCACCACTGACGAAGGGCACTCTCCCTCACCTCGGCCAACAGGTGCTGCCGCTGGCTCTCCAGCTCGTTCTTCTCCTTAAGGATGAGGCGGCCCAGCAGCTGGTCCTCCAGCCCCGCCTGGGTCACCGTGAAGTCAATGACCGTCACCTTGGCTGCCGAGGCGGAGGAGGCGGGTGGGTGGCGGTGGGTGAGGCAGAGGAGCGCAGAGGAGGGTAGAGCGGCGGACAAGATGGTCGTGCTGCAGCCATCGCCACAGGACAGCAGCACAGCAACTCCAACCGTGTGCTAGAGAAGCCCACAAGTAAGCCCAAAGGCCCACCCGACAGCTCGGGCGTGAACTTGGGGTTGGGCAGGCGGGTGGTGCAGTACAGCGCAAAGCCCTCGCTAACGTCTATCTCCTGCCAGGCCAGGCAGCGAGAGCAGCGACGCAGGTTGTTTGAGCCGCTGAACAGCACGCACCCGCACTGGAAGCAGCAGGCCTATTGCAGCAGGAACGGCCGACTCTGAGATGCAGTGGCAATGGCAGCGGCGGCAAGCAGCTGGCTCCACCAGCGGCTCACCTTGTCGGCGAGCTGCACCAGCATGCTCTTGCCTGCACATGAGATGGAAGCATGACGTCTCAGCTCAGCGCAGCGCGCTGTGCCTGCACTGCACTGCTGCCCACGTGCCTGCCGCCCGTGCACCCACCGCCGCAGCCACTCCTGCTGCCCTGCTGCAGCCGCCACCCACCCTTGCGGACGTAGCGGCACTCCAGCACCGGGTCCAGCACCGGGTCCAGCTCCTCCTCAATGTTCTCAATCAGCAGCGGCCTAAGGAATCAGAGCAGGCGGCCAGCAGCAGCTTGAGCTGAGGGGCAGGCTGCACAGGGTCTCAACACAATGCCGCCACTGGGAGCTGGGGGGACACAACAGCAAATCCTCTGCCCGGCCCCCGCCTGATCCTATTTCAGTCTGCACTCACTTGCCAAACGCCAAGCACTCCTCCAGGATGTTGCGGAAGTGCTTGTCGTTCAGCTGCGTCACGCGCAGCCCGTTCTTGGCCTCGCGGCTCAGCAGCCAGGAGCGCCCCTGCAGCGGCGGCGGTGGGAGTTGCACAGCGGCGGCGGGTGAGATGGGCACAGCTCAAGGTCGTCCACAGTTCGAGGTCATTGTGCTGTTTTCAAACGCCAGCAAGGTGGCACTTCAGCAGACAGTGCAGATAAGGGCATCACACCTGGCCCTGGGGGTCGATCAGCACCGGGTAGCGCGTGGCGCGGGTGCACAGGATGCCATTCTGCACGGAGGCCAGGGCGGAAGGGAGCAACATGACCAAACCACACCCTCGTCCGCTGCAGCTGCAGCAGCCGTGCAACAAACGCAAGCCAGCAACCCTGCTTTGCTGCACCCACCTGGATGCTGAGGTCGTCAGAGGGCAGGCCCTCCACCGCCCAGCTGCCCGTCTCCGTCTCATCCGCCAGGAAGCTGGCCACCTGCAGTGAACGGGGGCAGGGTGTGCAGCACAGCTGAGGCAGGTCACGTCACAAGAGAGGACCTTTGCACACTTTCTCAGCGCCAGAGGCCTGCGAGTCGGCATGCTCACATGGCCGTCACACAGCCGGCATTCACCGGTGGCGCGTTCCCACCCCACCCGCCCACCCC
>VIYQ01003837.1:0-11167 GCA_009928355.1 Chlorella sp. CH2018 | reverse complement strand
GTTCAGCTGAGGGGCTGCGGAAGCGGGCAGCTTCAAGCTGTGCGCGAGATGCTCCCAACACCCCTGCCTGCACGGCTGACGCCGGGCAGCAGCACCAGGCTGAACCCTTGCTCAGCCACCCCTGCCCGCACCTCAGGCCGTTGGTGGCGGGCGTGTTCTTGACCATGATCAGGTAGAGCGAGGTGAGCAGGTCGTTGCACAGCACCGCTGCATAGCCCCGCGGGTTGAAGCTCAGGTCGGTGGCAGCCGCAATCAGTGCACCTGTCGGGGGGCAGCGGCAGGATGCGGGGTGAGCAGCGGGAGCGCCTGCTGTGCTGTAGACCACTGCCGCTGCAGCGGCAAGGCTGTCAAGGCTGTGTTGCTGCGCTGCCGACCAACGCCTTGCTGCTGGGTGGCAGGAGGCCCAGACAGTCGGGGCGCACCTCCAATCATGATGCCCATGGCCGACAGCGTGGGCCAGTCGTGGCTCTTCTTCAGCCAGAAGCGCTCCAGCAGGATGGTGAACAGCAGCGTGAAGCGGCGCAGCGCGATGAACATGGGCACATTCAGGCCGGCGGTGCCTGCAGGCAGGGTTGATCCATTCATGTACTATGCATGAGCACACTGCGTGGGAATGCATGCAAGAAGGTTGCAGCGGAGTGAGCATGCTGCCGCCACTGCCCCACCCACCCCTGCTGCTAGACCTTCCCTGCTGTGCTACGCGACCCCAGGACTCTGCTGCGCACCTATGAGGCCGCACACGACATTGAGCACGTTGACTGTGGCCAGCGGGCCTAGCTGCTTGACCAGCGCCCACGACAGCTGCGGGCGGACGTGAATGAGGGCGGGGCCTTGCGCATGCACCAATGGCGCAGCAGGGTGCGGCATGGATAGCATGGGTGCAGCAGCGTTGCTGCACCAGACAACGTCACAGACAGAAGGAGCATGGGGGCAGATGGGGCGGGTGGGCGAGCTTGCCACGCACCTGTGGGCGCGCTACAGCATACGATACGGGGGCAATGAAGGCCATTTGGAGCAGCGCCACCGTCAGCGGGTAGTGGAAGCCGTAGTTGGTGAACACCGCCTGCAAGGGGCGGGCGAGGAGGGCACGGGCATGAGGCACGACAGTGCCCAGCGGCACCAACCGCATGCAGTGCACCAGCTGCTGCATGCCACCCCGGCCGCTGGCCCGCTGGGGCAGCCACCGCACCTTGGTGGTGAACTGCACCAGCATGGAGGAGCCCATGAAGTAGAAGACGGCCAGCAGGCGCACGAGCGGCGTGTGCTCGCCATCCCGGTCTTTGTGCCCCGGGTCCGCCATCGCGCGAGCGCCGGGGCGCTGCGCCGCCACCGCTGGCGCCGTTGTGCCTGCCGACTGCTGCCAGCTGCTGGCTGCTAGCCGCCTCTAGCTTCTGCACAGCGTGATGGCGGCGGCAAACAGGCACCGGGTTTGCAGCGCCGCTCGCAGCAGCGGCAGGCGGGCGGCAGGCGGGGGTGGCGACGGCAACTACCAGGCTGGCTGCCCCTGCGCCCGGTGCGGCGGCCGGGCTGGCACGTGCTTGAGATGCGGCGCACGGTGCGAGCGCGGCGCGCGCACCTGCGCCGGCAGCAGCTCAACTGCAGGTGGCTGCGGGCTGTGGGGCCGGGGATGGGGGCTGAGGCGCTGGCAGCGCGCTGGGCAGCGGCGATCAGGGTGTGGCGCATCGCCTGGGCGGGGTGCCGCCTGCTGAGCTGCTCATGCCCGTGCTTTGAGCGCCAGGTGCGGCAACCGGCCTGGCCGCGATTCCAGCCGGCACAGCATCCGTCGCTCGCGCACTGGCAGGTGCAGGCGGCGCCAGGGGCGCTGCCCAGCACGGCTTTGGATGCTCCTTGCGCTCCTGGTGGGCTTGCTGTGGGGTGAGCGCGCCTCGCATGCTAGAGCAGCCGATCGCAGCGTGATCCTGCATCGCGCGGCCCAGCACAGCTCCTGCCGCCGCCGCCGCCGCCTGCCGCCGCTGCCGCCGACCCGGCCCGCCTTACCCAGCGCAGGTGCAACCAATCCATTCATTGCACGTGGCGCCCGCATTGCGGCGGCGCAGCCTGCGAGGCGGTACACAGGTGCGAGACCTGCAAGCGCAGCAGCCGCCGCCAGCTGTGCTCCGCGGCAGCAGCCAGGTGGCTGCCTGCGGAACCCACATCTCCCTCCACCACCTGCCCCGCAGGCGTGCCCCTCCTGGACGGCCTGCTGCACCACCTGCTGACACCGGCATTCCTGCTGCCACAAGCGCTCAACCTGATCGGCAGCGTGTTGTTTGCGGCAGCCCTGGGCGGCGGCAACATCTCGGTCACCGCACCCGTGGCCAACGGTGGGTGCTGGAGGACTGGGGGTGAGGGGCAGACGGGAGCAGGGCAGGGCAGGAGCAGCGCTGGGGAGCGCAAGCCCACTGCCTGTGAAACGCTGCCTGTGTACAGCATAGGAGAGTGGGAGCACCTGCCCTCTCTGCCTGTCAGCACAGTCAGCGCAGCAAGCACCGCACCGTCCCGCCCCCTCCTCCTCGCACCTGCAGGCGTGAGCCTGGCGGCCAACGCAGTGGTGGACCACCTGCTGGGCGACCGGCTGGCAAGCCCCCTGGGCGGCGCGCTTGGGGTGCTGCTGGTGGCCACCGGCGTCACGCTGTGCAGCTTGGCGCAGCACCAGGTGGCCTGAGCTACGGTCTGCGGCCGGAGGAGCAGCAGCAGCAAGCATGAGTGGCCAGCCCTTCCCTCTGGCAGGGGGCAGCGGCATGCGGGATGTGGACATGCGGGAGACGGCGGGCGGCACGCCCACGCCAGCAGCAGCAGAGGGCGAGGGCCTGGCTGAGCTGGACCAGGCTCTGGGCCTGGCGGCCGCCTTCTTTGGTGGCGATGCAGCGGTGGCCAGCTGGGCGGCGGCCAGCGATGATGCGGAGCCGCCAGCAATTGCCGGGTTAGACCACCTGGGCTTGCATGACGATGCTGAGCTGGATGCGCTGATGGGCCTGTCCGGCCCGCCAGTGTCACTGCAGCAAGAGCTGGTGCTTAGCCTGGGTGATGCAGGCAGCGGCAGCCTGGTTGAGGCGGGGGCAGATGCGCTTGGCATGGGCGGCGATCCAGAGCCGCTGACAGAGGCTGCTTCAGCGGGCGGCGGCGACGCAGCAGCATTGGCCCATGCTGCTGCTGGCGCTGCGCTGGCAGCTCCAGCAGCCTCCCAGCTGGCGGCGTCTGTGGGGGACCTGCAGCTGGACGACATCGACTCAGAGCCCAGCGATGCCCTGGCCCCAGGTGCGGGGGGCTGTAGGGCGGCACAGAGGGCGTGCACCTTCTGGGCTTGGGTTGCTATTGCGTAGGCGGCACACGACCATGCCTGTTGCAGCACATGACCATGCCTGTTGCATGTATGCATCGCGTGGCTGATGCATCTGTGGTTGCTGCCTCTTCACCGCCTTGCCGCAGGCGCAGGCCCGCTGTCTCTGGAGGCGGCGCTGGCGCAGGGGCCGTCTGCGGTGGAGCCTGCCCCGCCGCCCATCGTGCCCGCGCCAACCGACCTTGCAGCGGCGGAGGCAGACCCGCTGGCGGCGCTGGAGGAGGCGGTGCAGGCCGACAAGCCCAAGTGAGTGGGTGGCGATGGCTTGGGGGAGGAGGGGGGTGATTGGGTCGTGGGTTGAAGTGCCACAGCAGCGGGGTTGGGGTTGGGGTGCAGAGCGGAAGAGCTTGCTAGTTCTGGCCGTTCATTGGTCTCTGATATTGCGCTGCAGCAGGCGGTGCCTGCTCACAAGCCTGGCTCACCTGTCCCTGTCCGCCACTGCCCTGCCCGCCACAGGTACCAGCCCAGCGCCGAATGGGAGGCGATGATGAAGTCGGTGCAGGGCGAGCTGCAGGAGGCGGCGGAGCAGGGCCAGTCACCACTGCTGAATGCAACCACTGTGGGTGGAGAACAGGCTGGCAGCGCAGCGGCAGGGGAGGCGGCACAGCAGCAGCAGCCTGACCAGAACGTCGAAATGGGAGAGGCAGTGGCTGCGGCAGGTGACAACTGGCAGTTGTAGGAGCGCTGTGTGCGGTGTATTCAGCACCCCGTGCTATTCTTCTTTTTGTCTGCTTCCAGCCTGGCTGGCCACACTTTGTGAAGTGAGAGCTGATCAGCCCACACCTGGCACCAGTCGTCTCAGGCAAGGCATCCACTTGTGCTGCGCCCTTTGCTGCCCCTTTTGCAGGGGAAACCGACCTTGCTCCTCTGCCGTCTGCGCCTGGTGGAGGGGAGCAGCCACCTGCTGCCGCCGCCCTAGACCTTGAGCGCAAGCGCACCTTTGGGCTGCTGCAGCCCATCTGCTCACTGCTGCTGCTGCAGCGTGGCGAGCCGCAGCGCCTCTCAGAGCTGCTGGCAGGTGGGCTGAGGGGTCTGTTTGGAAAGGGAAGCTACAGGTACTGCTGGGCAAGCTGACATGTCGGCGTGCGTTGCATTACTTTTTCCTACACTGCCTGATCAACAGCGCAATCAAGCTTCCGGGTGAGCTGCAAGCATGCCGCAGCGAGCATGCATGGCATCAAGTGCCTTGCCCTCCCCACTGCCCTCCCTCCTGCCCCCACAGCACTGCAAGAAGCGCTGCGGGAAGTGTCTGCCGAGGGGCTGGCGCTGTGCGCCGACTATGTGCTGTTCCCGCTGCACATGATGCTGGAGGCCATCGCCGCCACTCGCCAGCCTGGCACGAGCTCAGCGGCAAGCGGCAAAGGCCAGCAGCCGCCGCCGCCGCAGCAGGGCTCGGCAGCGGCGGCAGGGGATGCGGCAGCGGCGGGAGCCCTCATGGCGCTGCCCGCCATGTCCAGCGACCGTGCGGCAGAGGCAGCGCTGGCCTGCGTGCTCAGCGTGCTGCGCCGCTGCCCCAGCCAGTCTGGGGATGGCCTGCTGGCGTTGCTGCGCCGGCTGGCTGCCATCCTGGAGCTGCCTCAGGGAGCCGCCTCAGAGGAGATTCGGCAGCAGGTGTGTCCAGGGAGCACAGCAGACCGCATGGTGTTTGGGCAGGATGGTGATGCAGCATTGGCGCTGCCCCTGCCTCTGCTCTGCCCTGCTGCAAACCCGCACAGCTATGCATCAAGGAGTGCTGTCGCAATCTGCAGGCACTGCTGTGCCTGGAGGCCGCTGCGGCAGGCGTGCTGCAGCCCGCGTCGCCGCATGACGTGCGGCAGGCACTGGGCAGCGAGGGCGGAGCCTCGTTGCTCGGTTACCTCTTTTCCCTGATGCTCCAGGTCAGCAGGGAGGAGGCTTAAATGCTTGTTTGGGGTTGCACCGTGCACGGTGGTTTGAGATGTGCTGCGTTCGTTTAAATGTGCCACTCGATATTAGCTGAAATGTGCCACTCAATATGAGGGCTACTGCGCACCTACCAACCTGCCCTTGTGCTGCAGGTGGCCGAAGCGGAGGCTCAGCGAGGCAGCAGCGGCAGCAAGGCAGTCCGTGATGTCGCCCTTCAGGCTATGCTGCGCCTGCTCCAAGCGGTGGCAGGGCCAGCTGTGGCGGCCTCATCACCAGTGAGCGGCGATGCTGGGCCGGCCGCAGCAGCCAGCATGGTGCCGCTGCAGTCTGAGGCACAGCAGGCAGCAGAGTCACTTGCTTTCTTCCTGCCAGGTGTGGCAGTAGGCCTGTGCAAGGCACTGCTCCTGGCAGCCTCGGCCACGGGCAGCGGAGGCCGCGGCAGTGCTCCTGCCGGCCCCGCAGCCAGCAGTGCCGCAGCGGTGGCGGCCCTGCAAGCCTTAGTAACACTGCTGCTAGCATGCTTGGGGGACGCAGCAGTAGAGCCGCTGCTGCATGGCAGCGGCAGCGTGGCAGCCGGCAGCCGCGGCAGTGCCCGGGAGGCCAGCGGAGCGGCTGACGCTGACTTGGCAGCGGCCGACAGCAGTGCGTCGTTGCAGCAGGCGCTGCAGCAGCTGCAGGTGCTCGCGCAGCGTGCCAAAGGTGGTGCAGGCAGCAGCGGCAGCAAGGTGGCAATCAGTGCAGCAGGCTCACCCGGTGCCCAGCCGCCGCACCCGCAAGAGCCAGGGCGGATGCGAGTGGAGCGGACGTCGGATTGGGTGCTGAACAGCGCAGAGCGGCTGCATCAGCTGCTCAGCACAGCGCTGCCACCCCTGCTGGCGCACCAGCGAGCAGCGGTCCGACAGACCCTTGTGCAAGGTGCGCGCGCCCTGCTGGGTTTGGCACTCGCTTCCCAGGACTAACACTCAGTGCAGTGTTTTGGCATATCATCGGTGTACACCTGTGACTGGTTGCCTGCATGCTGGTTATCTGAGTATTGTGGGCTTGGCCTGCATACTTGATGCCACTCACTCCACCCCAGCTGATTGACTCGGCGCGTGCAATCCAGCAGCTGCAATGCAATCCCCCAACTGGTGCAGGCTGCTGCCGCCTGCTAGATGAGTGCAGCATGGCTTTGCAACCGCGGACGCAGGAGGCGTTGCTGCAGCTGCTCCTGTCCGCTGCGCAAGACGAGTGGCGGGAGGTGGCTGGCCCTGCCCGTACCTGGCTGGCCAGCCACGCCGCTGCTGCTTCAGCCAGCGAGCCTGCCACCTCTGCAGGCCAGGCAGGCAGCGCGTTTGCTGCGGCATTGGAGCACTTGCTGTTGCAGCTGCTGGAGGGGCTTCCGGCTGCGCTGCGCCGCGGCGACCTGCCGGGCCGCCAGCATGCACAGCAGCTGACCAGCGCCATCCAGGCAAGTGCAGTGCTGGGCAGACAGAGATGCATTGGGAGTTGGGATTGTGGGCAACTGTTGGTGTCCAAGGGCTTCCCTCTTGGCATGCTGGGCAGCCATCAACTCCGCTCATGCCTGCTGTCTGGCCGCCCTGCCCGCAGGTGTGCCAGCCTGGCTGGTTTGCCGCCAACGTGCTGCACCACCCGCTGCACCTTCAGCAGCTGCTGGATGCATTCCTGGAGACATTTGCATTCGACGCCTCTTGCGCCGGCATGCTGTTGTATGCGGCGGCACCCCCAGCCGGCGCCGCGACATCCCACGCTCCAGGCGGCCAGCCCACCAGCGGGGATGCAGTGCCGGCGGGCAGGCAGGACAGCAATGCAGATGTGCAGTCGAGCAGCATGCAGCCGCAAGGGCAGCAGCAGGGGCAGCAGTTGGCGGAATCCAATGCTGTGGTGCTGCTGCCGCGCATGCCGCTGGGCCTGTCCCTGGTCACCACAGCTAAGACGTACGAGGCTGTGGCAGCGGCAGTGCGGGCAACCGCCACTCTGGCGGCCGCGGCTGATGCGACTCCTGGTGGCAGCGGCACAGCGCTGCGCACCCTGGTGGACGGCTGCCTGTCTCGCCTGCAACAGCTGCTGAGCACAGCAGAAGGCAGCAGCGGCCGGCGGGACCGCAAGCGGGGTGGGCAGCAGCCGGCAGCGCCGCCAGCGGTTGACTTGGCTGGGCCAGGCCAGGCGCCCTGGCAGCTGCAGGCAGCTGCCGTGGCTGTTGTGTTGGCCGAGCTGTTGCTGGGGGCCTCGCCTGCATGGCAGCCCAGCTGGTCAGCTCGCACAGCAGCAGACCCCGCCACTATGGCCGCCGCCGCTGAGCTGGAGCAACTTGCAGCTGCAGTGGTGCAAGAGCTGGTGTCAGACGCTATTTGGTCGCTGCCGACCTCTGTGCCTGCGGCAGGTCCGGATGTGCCAGGCGGTGCAGGCAGCGGCAGCCTGCTGGAGGCCCCCGGGCAGCAGGGTCTGTCGGCGCAGCTGCTGGGCTGCAATGCCCTGCTGCAGCGGGCAGCGCTGGAGTGCTGCGGCACAGCAACTCGTGCGTTAGGGCCTCGCTTTGCCCAAAACGGTCGCCTGCTGCGTGCCACCTTGCTGCCTCTGCTAGAGAAGCTGGGTGAGTGGAGCAAGCGCTTGGGGGGGCTTCTTTTGTGGTCACCATTGCTTCACACTCAGCTGGTGCGCCTGCGTGATGGATGGCTGTTGTGGCTGCTGCAGCCTGTATCCTCGCGACCATTCTCAAACCAGCTTTGCTCCCTTGCCTTGCGCAGCCGATGCCACGCCGCTGGTCAGCGCCGCAGCGCAGGCTGCTGTGGGCGGCCTCTGCTGGTGGTGTGGCTACGGCGGCAGCTTGCGCCAGTTGGTGGCCGCCAATGCTGACTACGTTGTGGACGGCATGTGTGCGCAGCTGCGCCAGGTGGGAGGCTGAGAGGCTGCACGCATGCCTGCAAGCCGGACCCAATGGCTGGCTTGGTGGTGGTGATTGCCCATGCACAAATTGCTTTGCATGCAAGAGTGCTGAGCTTTTCTGGCACCACAGTGCGCTCCAGCACAGTGCGTTTGAGATGTCTTGCTGTTTGCTTGCTCTGCTCAATGCTGCCCGCTCGTCCCATCACTCCTGCTGCAGCTGGATGCGCACCCTCGGGCGCCCCAGTTGTTCACAGCACTGCTGCAGCAGGCAGGGGTGGCTCCTGAGCTGTTGCCACTACTTGCTGAGCCAGCTCGCAACGCAGTGCAAGTAAGTGGTGGGGGCTCCAGGCTGCAGCCTGTCAGGCTTGGACGCTGTCACGGCAGGATTTGTGCTTCACCCTGTCGCGAAGCGCCACTACCATGTTTGTGCCACAAACTGCAGCCTCTGTGCAACCTCCCCTGTTGTTTCAATCGCAGGGCCTGGGCATCTTGGCACGGCGCCAGCAACCGCAGCACGTGCTGGCTTTCCTGCAGACGCTGGCCCCTGTTGCAGCAGCTGCCGGTGCAGTGGCACGGCAGGTGTTGGCAGACATGCGCAGTGTGGCAGCAGAAGTGCAGCAGCGCTGGGACGCCCGGCAAGCTGAACTGGATGCAGCTGAGGCAGCCGTGCTGGCGGCGGCTGGTGGCGATCGTGCCGCTGCCACGCAGGCTGAGGTCCGTGCATTCTTTGAGCAGCGGGCGGCAGCGCAGCGTGCGCAGGAGCAGGTTGGGGAGCTAGGGAGCGGCGGCGAGCAGCAAGGCCACCCAGTCGAGCAGCTGGAGCTGGGTAAGCCCCAAAGTGTGTTTGAGCTGAGGGGCAGATCTGCGCAGCTACAGCTCTCTCAGTTGGCCGCACGGTTTTCCTTCTAGACTGAGGTGTGGCAAGCAAGCCAGCGTGCTTAGTTCTCGCATTGCGAACACCCTCACCCGCCCTGTCTCCCCACCTGTGTGCAGAAGAGGAGTCCCGCAAGGTGTTCCTGAGCAGCGCCGAGCGGGAGGAGGTGTCGCTGCTGCGCCGCCATGGCCATGCTGCAGGCACCCTGGCCCAGGCTGTGGCGGATGCCGCTTCACCGTTGGCAATGTCGCAGTCCCTTCAGGTTGGCGGTTGGCATTCGGGTTTCTGGTGTTGTGGTATGCTGCCACAGGCTTGAACATGTTTGCTGACGGAGGCATTGTGCCAGTTTTTTGCTGCCCGCACCCCAACCTCAAACCATTTTTGTCTCGCATGTGCTTCTCTTCGCAGGTGGCGGTCCAGTCCTGCGGCGTGGTGGCTTGCGCCCTGCGTGCCCTCGCGGCTGTCACCGAGGCGGTGGAACTGGATGTGAACCAGGTGAGGAGGGCGTGCCACCTCACGATGGACTGGTTTTGCGGAATGGCTCATATGCGGCCAGGGGTTGTTTTGCGCGATGTCATCTCATAGTGGGAGTTGGCGGCACCTCATCCTTGCAGGTTCAGCTGGTCACACGGCGGCGCACGGACGTGGCGCCTCCCGACCCCGACACTCCGCGCATGCTGCCCAGCGTGCACTTGGCATGGGCACCACTGATGGGCGCGTTGCAGGTGCGCAACGTGTGAGTGGGGTTCTGGAGCAGACATCACGCTTGCCGGTATTGCGCGGCGGTCAGCCATGCAGCTGCTGCGCACTCATGCACCTTGCTCATCATTGCCACATTTGGTCACATCAAACAAAGTTCCCCTTGGTCCCTGCATGCAGGACTGGCGCGTCTCAGTGGTGGAGGCAGCATTGCAGTTTTTGGCGGACTGCACCTGCCTTTCTGGCTCGTTCCTACGCAAGCGCTTTGCACGCGAAGCGGCACCTGTGTTGCAACGCTTGCTTGTCGAAGGTCCCGCCCACCGCAACATAATTGCACCAGGTGGGGCGCTTAGCTGCTGGAACGAGCTGTGCAATGGAATGGTTCAACTGCCTTGTTACAACACAGGTTGTGATGCAAGTCATAATGCATGCCGGTGACAGTACGGCTGTTGGTTGATTGCATGCCTCCAATAGCTCACTGAACTAGTGTGTACCTTGCTGCTTTGCTGGGATGCAGGCCGGGATGACGTCAGCTCGCCCGCTGCTGTGCAGCGTGCCCAACTGGCTGTGCTACTGTGCTTGGAGCAGATTGCCTCGTACAACACACCGCTGGCCATTGCGGGTGTTAGCAGCAGTGCTAGCGATGCTCTGCTGCCGGCTTTGCCCACCTTGCTGCCAGCAGTGGGAGATGCCATGGGCAGCCACCACCCAGCGCATGTACGTGAGCGGGCCACACAGGTGCGCCGACAGACATGGTTTCAGCCGCGTTTGTGGCATGTTTCTACATCGGCGCGCAGAGGCACGCCCAACAACAGCGGCGGTTTGCTGCACACAGGGGACGTTGATCATGTGTAGCACTCTCCTGGCCATGACCATCTCTGGTGAGCTGCCTCACGTTGCCATCTGTCAATTATTGCTGGTCGCAGACATACATCGCGCTGGCAAGAGTGGACCCTGATGCAGCTTGGTGCCAGCTCACGGCCGCATCACTTGCGGCCGGCAGACATGCCGTGGGCGGCACAGCGATTGCAGGAGATGTGCCCTGCGCGCCTGCTCCGCGGCCAACAACCGGCCTGAAGCGGACCAGTGAACGCACGCCGCTTGTGTTTCCAGAGCAGTGCCACATTCTGCCACCCTTGCCAGCACAATCCGGAGCACCAGCTGAGGCGGCCCTGCGGCACCAGCGTGGTGCAGCAAAGTGCGGCGTAGGTCTTGTTGTGCCAGCTGGGCTCGTGGAGTGCAGTGCAGCCAAGCTGAATGCAATGCTGCATGAAGTAGAGAAGATGCCGCTGCCATGGCATGCACACATTTCTGCTTGAGTCCCGTTATTGATGACGGTTAGCTGTGGCCAAAAATGTATAGTTTTACGGAAAAGGAAAATGCACAAAGAGACCTGGGCAAGCGAGCAGGGTGCACCCTCCGCGGCGGCGGCGGGGCAGCGGGCACCCGGCACCGAGGCTGCGGCGCAGCGGCGTGCCGGGGGC
>VIYQ01003827.1:0-16006 GCA_009928355.1 Chlorella sp. CH2018 | reverse complement strand
AATCAACCTCCCACCCCCACCCACCCACGACCCCACAGCTGCCTCTGCTCAACAGCTTGCTCACCCTCCCCTCCCAACCACCACCCCCCGCTCATCTATCTCTTGCTTTTCCACCGCCTGTCTTGCGCCTCAGAGCAGCGCCCTCTGCATGTCTTAGATATCAAGCCACAGTGCCGCTCACATCCCAATGCGAAGCATTGCCAAACAGGTGGGCGCCCCCACACTTCCCTTCCCAGGCCTTTTTGTGTTTATTTTTCCAAAGCGTCTCCTGACGGACCCACCACCCGCGCCACCCGCCAGTGACCTCATGACCGCCCTTCCACACTGCCGACTGTCCATAAGCCCACACTCACCTTGTTCACCCGCATTCATTCCAACTTCCACCCCGCTCCCCCCACCCGGTTCCCACTCAGTAGCGGTGTGCGCCCCTTGGCGCCCGCCATGCCCCATCGTTTTGCCTCCCCATGAGCCGTGAGGGTTGCAGCAAGTGCCTTTGCACAGTTCGTGATCACTTGTGATTCATCGGCCGAGTCGTCCATGTGCTCGCCCTTTCGGAACCTCTTCCATTCATGTCTTTACTGTGCACAGCAAGGCCGGCGCCTTTTTGATGCACATGATGTAATGCCTTATGCCAGCCTCACACAACAGCGGTGCCAGGCACAGCAGCAGAGGGATGAAAGTGCGTAGGCAGCCTGCCCTGCATGCTGCCACTAGCCCGCCGCAACCGAGCCTGCTGCTGCTGCTGCTGCCGTTGCTGCTGCCCCAGCTGTGACCCAGCCAGCGCCAATCAGCTGGCCGCCTTCACCGTCCGCCAGCTCCTCACTGCGGACAACTTGCAGCCACTCGCGGTTGTGTGCCTCAAATTTGAGCCGCCGCACGCTGGCTGCCCACTCGTCACAGCCAGCCGCCACCGCGTCCAATGCGGTATCGGCGGCACGCGCCACCTGGGCGGCAGGTGGCAGCAGCATGGCGTGGGGCGGTGTTAGAGAAGCGCTTCAGAGGAGCGCGGATCCGGGCCAGCAGCGCTGCTGCCTGAACAATGTACACACAGACATTGCCTCCCTGCGCTGCATGTACCTCTTTCGCCGGGTGCTGCAGCAGCTCTGCAAAGCGCGCCGCAACCTCGGGATGTGCCAGCAGGGCGGCACGTGTGGCGGGCTGCGCGTGAGCAAGTGGGTTGCACGGGTGTCAGTGAGTGGCAGTTGCTGTTGTGTGAGCAGCGCCACAGCCGGCGGGGAACCAGCAAGTGCTGAGTGCCGTCGTAACGCCGCGTTATAATCGCCTCGCCCCATTTGACCCCACCCACATGCATGTCCCCACCACTGCACCTCACCCCAAGCCCTACCTGTGCCAGCAGGCGCGCTGCAGCGGCGGTGGTGGCCAGCACGAAGTTGTCGTCATCCATGCGGTGGAGCATGAGAGTGTGCAGCGCCTCCACCTGTGGCAGCAGCAGCACACTGGGGGGCGGCCGTCGACAAGAGCACGAGGTGGGTATGACGCAGGAATCGTTGTGATCAAGCAGCATGCATCAAGCAGCATGCGTTGTGCAGCACCATTCAGTTGTGGGGCGGTGAGCAGCACACCACCGCAAACTAGCGGCGTTGATGCTGCCCCTTCCCCTGATACCCAGCAGGCACACACCACCGCCAGCCGCTGCTCACCAGGCCGGCAGAGGACAGCATCTCAGCGCTTGCTGCGTCGCTGCACAGCAGCCCCACCGCCTCCACAACTTCGGGCTGCACCGCCGAGCTGCCGCCGCGCGCCAGCTCAGCCAGGAAGGTGTGCAGCCCAGTGGCCCGCAGCAGGTGTGAGTAGTCGTGGCCGGGGATGTCCAGGCAGGCAAAGCAGCCCAGCGCCTCGGCAAAGGCGGCAGGCGGAAGGCGGCGCGCCTGCAAGGGGCATCCCATTGCTCCTGAGGTTGACAGGCTGGCTTGGGCACCATTGCTCCGCGCACCATGATGCCTCCTCTTTAAATAAAGAGCCCACGCATGCACACGCTTACCATGAGCAGGCGTGCCAGGCGCTCCAGTGCCGGAGCAAAGCGCACCCGCAGCGGCTCGGAGTCGTGCTCAGCCAGCGTGCGCAGCAGGCGCCACAGCAGCTCGTCCTCGGCGCCAGCGCCGCCCAGCACCAGCTGTTGGCAAGGTGGCTGAGCAGAGCTGCCTTGCCCTGCCTCTGCTGCTGTGCCTGCTGCCGGCGGCTCTGCTGGGCCGACAGCAAGGGCCAGCACCTGCTCCAGCCGCCCGCCGCGGGACAGCTCTTCAGCCACCCGCTGGCTGGCCGCTATGCTGATGAGCAACGTGGCAAGCACAGGATTGGAGGCTTCCAGTGGCAACGGCGCAGCCAGCAGCATAGCATGCAGCGTGGGGATGGCGTCTGCAGGACAAGGGAGTGAGGTACCGCTGGGCAACGGACAAAACGGCAGCCCGTCACACGTTGCCCCTCGGCCAGGTCTAGTGCCCCTGCAAATCCACCCAACCTACCTGTGTACAGGAACATGCTGCGGTGCTTGTCTTGCAGCGACAGGTGGTACAGCAGGCCCAGTGTCAGCTGGCGCAGCGGCAGACACTCGGCCAGTTCACCGCCGCCGCCGCTGCCGCCCAGCTGCAGCTCGTCGGCTTTCAGCAGCGCCGCCGCCTTGGCAATCATGCCGGCGTCCACCATCTGCTGGCGCATGCCTTCATCAAACGACAGGTTGTGCAGCAGGCGCAGCACGCTGGCCAGCAGCGGGCCTCCATCCCCTGGAACCAGCGCCGCCAGCTGTGGCACAGCCTCTGCCTCCCAAAGCAGGCGGCAGTTCTCGGCGTACAGCGAGAGCCGGCGCAGGAAGGTGGTGGCCAGCTGCAGCAGCTGCGGGCTGCCACGGTCCAGCACCACCACCAGCAGGCTGTGCAGGCCCTGTTTGGGTGAGGTGGGCCAGATGCAATGTGTAGGAGCCATGCTGAGCATGCCGCCCAACCAATCCATGGCTGCATGAAGCTGCTGCCGCATCCATAGCAGCAGCAAGACCTGCTGGCGCCTGCAGCCCCCCACCTTGTGCACCATCTTCTGCTCCACCCGCACATCCTGCTCCGCCATGGCGAGCAGCAGGGACAGCCCCAGGTATAGAGCAGGCTCCTGGCGCGCCATCGCCTCCGCCAGCCGCGCCTCTGCCGGTGTCAGCGGCTCGCGGGCTAGCAGCTTGGCGCCAACATACGCCACGGGCACTCCTTCCCGCTGCTGCCAGTGCTCTGCCCTCCGCAGCTCCAAGTCCAGCAGCTCCATGGTGAGGGAGCCAACCTGGTTCTGCTTGGCGTATTAAGAGGCAAACGGACTATATGGTTGCCAGTGACACGCGGTCTTGAGGACGACGGCATGCGCAGCAGCACCTGGCATCGAAAGTCCTGCAACACCAGGCGCCTCCAACAGTTGTTCCAGCAGTTCAGGCTACAGCTGCGCAGACCCACCTGCTGCAGCAGCGGGTGCGCCGCCGGCACATGCGACAGCGCCAGAAATGCGGCCAGCAGGCTGACGCACAGCTGCCCAGCGTCGGCCTTCCTGGCATCCTCCCGCAGCAGCCGCGCCAGCGCCTACAGTGCAGTGGTTTCACTTATGCGCACCATGCTCATCTTGCAGCCACATGCATGCACCAGCCAAGCGGCCCGGCAGCTTGGACATCCATGTTGATTTGGTGCACGCGCCCTGTCGCACTGCACCCCACCTGCAGCAGCGCCGGCTGCTCCATCAATGCCTCCAGGCCCCCAGGCTCGCGGCACAGCTGCGCCATAGCTGCTGCTGCCGCCGCCTTGGCCCCCATGTGCTCCTCATACAGCGCCTCCTGCGAGGGGTGAGCAAGCGTCAGCGCTTCACAAGCAAGCGGGGGTGGGTCGGGGTGCATGGGGCACCAGTCTTTGTTCTTGTCAGGCGGTTGACAGAGCTGCTGAGCAGCACGGACCTCGACTCAGCCCACAACCATCTGGGCCCCACACCCACCAGGTACTCGTCCAGGCGGTCGAGGCTGGCTGTGGCAGCCGCTGCCGACAGCGCCTGTATGGCGCTGGCCGCTGCGGCTGTGAGGTACTGCTGCTGCTGGCGGCGCAGCGTCTCCCAGTCCTGCTCCGTTACATGCTGCGGCGCATCCACTGCTCCGCTGGGTGCTGAGGCGCCCTGGTGTGCCGCCGCCGCCGCCGCTGCTGCTGCTGCTGCCTGCTGCCGCCGCTGGGTGGCCTGGTGCAGCAGCGCCGCCACCTCGCCCACTCGCTGCGGGTGCAGCAGCTTGCAGCCGTTCACCAGCTGCTGCGCGGCACGCTGCAGATCCCCATCCTCAGGGAGCGCCAGCGCCAGGCTACAAGTGGTGCAGAACGGTGGAGGTGGGTTGGGGATGAGAGCCAAGGGGGCACACAGAGCACAGCCCTTTGGCACTGGTGAACGGGCACCACCCAGTTGCTCACCGCTTCATGCCTGGCCTGCCGCTCCGCGCAACTTCCCGGCCGTCGGGGAGCACGGCCATCTCCACAGTCTGCGGCAGGCACACTGGCAATTGAGTGCGGGAGGCAGGTGGGCAGCGGCGGCGGCGGCGGCGGCAGGGTGGCCATCCCCGCGCACCTCGTAGTGCACCTCCAGGGCGGCGCCGTCTGCCGACAGCTCCAGCCTGCCGGGCCGCATCTGCAGCGCTCGAGGGGAGGGGGCGGTGAGCGCGCGGGCGCCTTCCCAGCCCTCGCCGGCCCTCCCGGCGCGATCCAGCCTCGCCTTCTTGCGCGACCCCGACATCGATGCGATCCAAGGGCCGGGCGGCGGGCGCTCCTCTCGAGGTTGGCAACCGTTTGACCGGGCTTGCAGCTCAATTGAGACGCCCTGCTGCTTGTGGGAGAGCGGCAGGAAAGGAGGTAATTGTACGTGCAGGCAGCCGCAGACCTCATGCCATCACTGGCACCTGCCACCCGCCGCCGCCTGCCCCACCCCTGCTGAGCCACTCATGCCTCCGCTCCGACAAAGAGCCATTTACACAGACGTATTAGAAACGAACAAACATGGGCACGAATGCGGCAGTGCCGAAGAATACGGCATGTCAACAAAGTGGGGGGCGCTGCTATGCGGGTGCAGGAACGCGGCGGGCGGGTAAACAGCTGAGTGGGGTGCCAACAGGCTGGCGCTGGGTTAGGTGTGTTGAGATAAAGGCGGTAAAGGGGTTCCTTCACTTATATGCACGTTATGCAAACGGGGCCACGAAGCTTTCGGGCGGGGTGGACAGGTGGGGCGGCGCGGATGGTGACGGCGGTCGGGATGCAGCCCGGTTATGCAGCAAGGCCGCACTGCCGCTGCCAAGGTGGCAACTTGGCAGCCGGCGTTGGTTGGGTGAAAGGCGGGTGGGCGGGTGAGGGAGTGGGGAGGGGGGGAAACGACCGGTGTGCTGAGGGGTTATGCAGATGGTTGGGTGTTTTTCAGCTGTTCTGTCGATCGAGGGTACGCTTGGTGGGGCAAAACCAGAAAGCAACATGGATGCAGCGGCCTCCCAAGGAGAAAACAATGGCAGGAGCTGGGACGCTGCGGCGGTGCAGGCAGCGCGGGGGAGCAACAGGGCGTGCCTGACGAGCCGCAGCATCGAAGCGCAAGTGCACAGTTGGGGGTGCCGGCCCGGCGGGCCGCGACGACGCGGGGGCGGGCGGGTGCAAATGCAACAAGGAAGTGGGAAGAAACAGGGAGTTGTTGGCCAGATCAGCGTGCGTTGCAGGGCTTACGGTCACGGCAACATGGTTGCCCAGTCAAAGTCAAAAGGGAGCGGCGCTGGTGCAGACGATGCACGCTGCGACATGGACAGCCGGCCAGGCTGCATCTGCTGCACCGCCAGCCGCGGCTGCAGCTGCGGCGGCGGTAGCGCTCCCCAGCCGGCAGCAGCCGCGGGCACGGGCCAGGCGCCTGGCAGCTGCACCGCGGGCTGTGCCGACGGCGCGGCCGTGGTGCCAGGCTTGGCGGTCCACTCGTGCAGCAGCGCAGTCACGCTGCTGTTGGGCGCAAGCTCCTGCTGAGCCAGCAGCTCTTGTAGCAGCGGCTGATTGCCGTACGCTGCCTGCTGCGGCTGCGCCGGCAGCACGGCCGCCGCGCCCAAGCCACCCGCCTGCTGTGATGCCCCCAGCTGGCCCATGTCAGGCATGCCGCCAACTGCTGCAAACGCGGACAGGCCGGCTGAGGAGGGCAGCGGGGGCGGCGGCCCCAGCCGTCCAGTCAGGGCATCAAATGCCATCAGGCCACCAGGGCCGCTGCCACCCAGCCCTGGCAGCATGGGCTGCGGCGCCGCCGCTCCGCGCATCAGCGGCTGCCGGTCCTGTGCCGCAAGTGTCTGCTGCTGCTGCTGCTGCTGCTGCTGCTGCTGCTGCTGCTGCTGAAGCAGCTGGAGCTGCACCTCGTACGCCACCCGCAGCTCGTTCTGCCGCTGCTGTGCAGTCGCCAGCTGGAGCTTGAGGGATTTGAGCCGCGCAAGCTGCGCTGCCCGCTCCGCGCTGCCGCTGGGGCCCAGCTGCCGCTGCAGCAGCATGGAGCGCACTTGCTCCCGGTGCATCAGGTACTGCTGCTGCGCTTCCCGATGCACCTGCACAGCCTGCTGCAGCTCCTGAGCCAGCGCCGCCAGCGAAGGCTTGGCCTGGCTGGTGGGGGCAGGCGCCCCCTCCAGCGGCAGCTGCTGTGTGGCAGGAGCAAGCTGCGCTGCCAGCTGCTGCTCCAATTGAGGCCAGTCAGCCGTCAGCGGCGGCTGGGGCTGCTGCTGCTGCTGGAGCTGTGGCGCTGCTGGCGGCAGCTGCGCCGCCGGCGCCTGCTGCGCTGCCTGCTTCGCCTGCGCCTGCTGCAGCAGCTCGGCGGCCAGTGCATGCTTCACAGGGTCGGGGTCCGCCAACAGCTTGGCAGCCAGCTGCAGCGTGCCCGCGGAACCGCTGAACGGCAGCTCCGTGGCGGCTGGCAGGGCCATGGTGCCTGCACAGCAGGAGGCAGACGGGCAAGCGCAAACAGTTGGAGTGTGCTGCAGGGCTGCCTGTGCGATTGGAGCAACATGTCGCGCACGGAGGTGGTGAGCAGGAATCAACAGCAAGCTAGCTGTGGTTGCTCCTCTCCGGCCCTCCCAACAGCTCCCAACGCTCCTCTCACCAGTGCTGGTGGGCGTGTCGAAGCTCTGGATGCTGCCGCTGCCCATGCCGCCGGCAGACAACGGGCTGCCTCCAGAACACTGCAGGTCACCGAGCAGCTGTGCATCCACATGCGGAAAAGCTGCACCGGCAAATGCCGTGGGCTGCGGCTGCACTGCAGCCGTGGCGGCAGCGGCAGCAGCAGCGGCAGCGGCGCCGGCACTGCCCGGCAGCTGTTCTGATGCCCCTGGGCCAGCGGACAGCTGGGGTGGTCCCAGGCCAGCCAGCGCGTCATCGCCGCTGCCGGTGCGCGCTCCGATGGGAGTGAGGGGCAGCAGCAGCTCGCCCAGCAGCTGCTCGGCGGCTGTGTCGGTGTGGCCGGGACTGAGGAAGTCAGCCAGAAGGTCCTCCACTGCAATGATACGTGATTCGGGAGCAGGCAATTAAAAAGATTGGCACGCAAGGGACAGTCTCACGCAAGTGGATGGGCACGCAACTTCATCCCAGCGCAAGCGCACAAGCATGCTTAACCATGCAGCAGCTGTGCACAACCATCTCCGGCCGCTCACCTTCGTGGTCTTGCACATCTCCAAAGGGGCTCAGCAGGTCCACGCTGCTGCCCAGCGGGCGGGCGGGCAGGCCTGCCTCAGCCCCGCTGCCTGCTGCGCCAGCTGGGCCTACAGCTGTGACAGGAGGGTCGCCCGCAGCAGGCGGGCGTCCCGCAGCACGCTGCTGCGCCCCCAGGGCGCCAGAAGCCGCCTGTTCGAGCACATCCACACTGCTTGCGCCAGGCAGCGGGCGCGCGCTGCCGCTGCTGCTGGCGTGCTGCAATGAGCCGCCCTGCTCGCCGCACTCGAGCAGCAGGCCGGAGCTGCTTGCACGCCGCAGCGGGTCGGCGGGCGGAGATAGCTGCAGGCATGAGTACAGCATGGCAGCGCGGTTGAAGGTTGAAAGAAGGCATACACAGGAGCAGGGGCAGGAGTTGCAAGACTGAGTTAGCACTGGTGTGCCAAGCCTCCACGCCAGAAGCCTCCACGCCAGCAGCCGCTGAGCAACTGCACGTCTGGCCATTCAACACATCCAATCCGGCTACTCACGTCTGGCAGCAGGCAGCTCTCGGTTGCAATGTCCACGGGCAGCGCCTTGGGTGACGGCAGCGGCATGCCAAACAGCATGGCGGCCAGGCTGGGGTCGCTGCAGGCAGGGGATGGTGGGCAGGGCGGGGAGCGTGTAACCAAGCTGAAAGGGAGAGCATCACGTGGCTTGCAGGCACATGCAAGGATGACTGGCAGCCACATACATGTGTGTTTCACAGCAGCCAGCAACAACGAAAACCCCATGCACCTGAGCAGCGGGGGGTCCGAATCGAATGGCCCTGCCAGCACATCCAGTTGCTGACTGGCTGCAAAGGTTGCCACCTCGGCCCTGATCTGTGGCCGTGCCTGCGGCAGCGGCCCATGCGCTGCAGCCGCACGCGGCAGCAGCCGCATCTGCTCCTGGGCCAGCCAGCCTCCCTGTGGCGCCGCATGGGGCGCTGCATGCCTGGTCCCAAACTGTGGGATGGGCGGGCTGCGGCGCTGGGCCGCCGCGGTGGGCATGCTGAGCGCCCGCGCCAAGCCGGGCAACAGCGGCGGGCGGCTGGGGTCCTGCGCTGCCAGCCGCTGCATCAAGGGAGGATGACGATGGCAGCAAGTGAGCTGATGTGCCCGGGTGAACACGGGCAGTAGTGCAGGCAGTAGCACGCTGCCTTGCAATGCCATCAGAGCCGACACAGTACTGCGGCACCCACAAACCACAGCCCCACTGGTGCAGCACCCAGCACCCACAAACTACAACCCAACTGCCGCAGCACCCAGCAACACAAACCGCAAACCAGCTGCCGCAGCACTCAGCACCCACAAACCGCAACACAGCTGCCGCAGCACCCAGCACCCAGCACCCAGCACCCAGCACCCAGCACCCACCTCCATCAGGAGCGCCTGGTCCAGCGCATCCAGCGCTGTGTCATCCCTGCTGCACTGCCGCTTCAGGCTGAGGGTCCTCATCTCCAGGCGCCTCAGCCCCGCGGCCAGCTGGTCGGTGGCCGCGTCCTCCACCCCGCCGGCAAAGCCCGCCGGCTGCCAGTCATCCTCCGCGCCGGCGGATGCCAGCGCAAAGGGGTTGGGCGGGGTGTCGACCGCCTGGGCGCTCGAGCCCAGGGCTGCCAGCAGCACATCGTCCTCACGGATGCGTTTGAGGCCGCCAGAAGGCGCGCGCTGCAGGCCAGGCGTGCCGCCGCTGCCGCCGCCGCAACTGCTGCTCTCCTGGCTGGGGCTCAGTGTGCGGCCCGCGCCACGGGCCAGCACACCAAGGTCCAGGCTGCGGCGGGAGGCGCCGGCCGGGGTGCCAGCTGCGCCAGAGCGGCCGCGCTCGCCATCCCGCGCCCGATCCAGGCTGCCGCGCCGCCGGCTCTCGCCTGCCTGCCGGCGTGGCAGCGGCGGGGAGGCCTTCTTGCCAGCCGGCGTGGGCGCTGAGCCCTGGCGGGCCAGCGGGCTGGCAGCGTTGCCGCCGCTGCCGCCACTGCCGGCCAGCCGCTGGGCCGCCGACAGCTGGGCCGGCGCCGCCGGCGCGCCGCGCCGCACCTGCCAGCTGTCACCGGTGTCACCGCTGCTGGCAGCCTTGGGCACTTCCGGGCCATCCCACCGATAGCCGGGCTGCGCTGCGCGTCCAGGCGATAGCTGCCGGCCGTTCAGCACTGCCGCCCCATCAATCGGTGCACTGCTGGCTGGGCTGGCGCTGGCGCCGCTCCTTTTGGAGCCGCCGCTAGTGGCTGTGGTTGCCGCCGCTGCTGCGCCGCCAGCTTCACCGAGCTTGGCTGCGCGCTTCAGCGCACGGTAGGGCCATCTGCGCAAGGGGAAACATTTGCAGGGCGGGTGGGCCAGGGGTTAGGGTGAGGTTCAACTGGTGGCAGCAGCCCAGGGCGTAAATGCGTGTGAAACACGGCAGCGGCGCACGCCTCGTGCGCAGGTCTCGCCGCATAGCCTGCTCACTTTTCGATGCCCAGCCGGCGGCAGATGCGCTTGAGGATCGTTCTGCGGGTACCAAAGCAGCGGCGGGCGAGCAGCTCAGCAGCAGCTGGTGGGCGGCTCTGTAGCACAATGCAGCGTCATGATGCAGGCAGAGCAGCAGCAATCATATGCCGGGCAGCAGGGCCGCACGGCCGGCCAGCCGCAGGAACGCGCTGGAGGCATCCGCAAGTCTCCACAATGCAGTAGTGCGGACTCACAGGCCGATGCCGAGGTGGCGGCTGGCCTCCTCGCACGGCAGATGGTAGTACTGCTCGATCTCCTCCTTGGTGATCTCATTGGAGTAGCGCCCGCTGCACGGCAGGAAGCGGGCGGGATGGGGGGGCGCCGCTTTGCGGGGCGGCAAGCGGCCGTGCAGAGCGGCAAGCGGCGGCGAGGGCGAGCGCGAGGATACCCCACACGCAGCTGGGCACGCAGCAGTCCGCCGATCTCGGACAGTGACGGCGGAGCCAACAGCAGCGGCTCCGGTGCAGGGCAAGGAGGGCGCCAGCCCGGCTGCGCTCCGGCGCCCTCAGGCCCTGGCAGTCCCTGCAAACGCCTCTCACCCTTTAGTTCTCTTCTTCTTTTGCACTTGCATGGCCATTTGTCGCTGCTTTTCAGCGCGCCATTTTGGGGGCGTCCCGTGGGGCTGCCGGCGGGGCTGCGGACGCCACGATGGGACGCCGGCTGCTGATGGGCCGCCCTCCAAGCCTGGCGTAGCGGGCTGGGGGTGCTCGCGGGAGGGTTGCTCGGGGGTGCGCTCGGCACACCCGTGCGTGGGCGTCAGAGCTTGTGGGTGCTTTGTGTTTGTGAGCGGCCGGGCCCCGCAAGCTGGGTACGCAGGATCACCAGCGCAGCACGTGTTGCGCGCAGCAGGAGGGCAAAGAGGGGCCCTGCTGCCTGAATCAGAGCCTCTTACCTGCTGCCATGTACAATCTGAGCACCGCTGGCCACTCCCCGAGGCATGGAAGGCGGGGCCGTGCATTTGCGCCACTGGCGGCGGCCACCACCCGGCCGCAGCCTGCCTTTACAGCCACCATTACTGCTGCCGCTTACAGACAGTTTGCCAGCAGCATGCTCAGCGGTAGAACGCCATGTGCTTGCTGCTCAGCAATGGGTTGGGGCGCTTCGGGGCCGCCGCCTGCGCCGCCGCCGCCGCCACCTCGCGCTGCCGCCGACCCGCCTTCTCCTCCCGCAGCCAGTGCTCCACTACGTGCAGCAGCTTGGTGGCGCTCTGCAGCTCAGCAACATCAGCCACGGGGCCGCCTGCAGGGAGGAGCAGGGCGAGCAGTAGTGCTGAGTTTGTGCCAGCCTTGCAGCGGCCAGCCTCGCAGCGGCCGCAGGGCCGGTTTGTACCCGGGCACCTCGGTACCGCACAAACGCTGGGCAGCATGGCGAGGTGTTGGGCGCTGTGCGTGCACCCACAGGCAGAATGCTGTGCCCAGCCTGGAGCAGGGTGTGCAGCTTGCAATCATGCGGCCAGTACCCACCCTTGACCATGCGGCCGCCCTCCAGGTAAGCCAAGTGGGTGGGCCAGGACTCCAGGCCGTCAAAAATGTGGGTGGCCTGCCCAGGAAGTGGGGTGCAGGAAGTCAGGGAACAGACAGCGGCCCGTCAGCAACGCACTGAACAAGGCACGCTGCCCAATTGCAGCCGAGATGGGCGCAAGCAAGGACTGCAGCTGCGGTTCTCTGCGGCTGCCGCCGTTCCGCTGCTTCCGGGACACGTGTGCAGAAGCGGCCGCGCCGGAGCAGGAGCGGCAAGCAGGGGCTCACGTAAATGAGGTGGCCCCCCGCTCCTCGTGCCTTCGCCGGACGAAGTGCAGCAGGCCCAGGCTTGCCGGTGCAGCAGGTCGAGGCTTGCCAGCCAGAACACCCCAAACCTAGCGCAGCCGGGTAAAACAGCCCACAGCAGCAGGGGCTCACATAAACGATGGTGGCCCCCCGCTCCTCGCACTCCTGCCGGAAGAACTGCAGCAGGTCGAGGCGGCCCACCACATCCATGTCCACAGTGATTTCGTCCAGCAGCAGCACCTGCAACAGGGGGAGGGCGCAGCGCGCTGCTTCAAAGGTCTGGTCTGCACTGCACTGCAGGGGCTGGAGGCAGCCCTTTGTCCACTGTAATGTCGTCCAGCAGCCCCACCTGCGGGCGGGCATGTAGCGGCAGTGACAAACCAGAGGCAGCAGCTTTGTTCCCAGTCAGAGGCGCACAGACAAGGGTGCACAACCGGGCCAGGATCAGCAATCGAGCAAGCTCGGTCCTCAGCTTGTCCCTCCTCACACCCAGCCTGCCCTGCCCTGCCCTCCTGCCCCCACCTGGTACGGCTTGAGCAGGCCCATGCAAATCTGCACGCGCCGCCGCTGGCCGTCCGACACCTTGTTCAGCCGCCAGTTGAGGTCGATGTCCAACAGCTTGATCAGCCTGCACAGGCGTGGGGTGGGTGGGTGGAGCAATGCAAACCAAGTCGGGGGCATCCACAGGACGGCAGGCATGGTACACTTGAGGTGGGGTGGGGTGGGGTGGGGTGGGTGCCATGCTGAAGCAAGTGGGAGCATTCACAAGCAGGCACGATCCAGTCCCCAGGTCGATGGCCAGTAGCCGGACCAGCCGCCGCTAGTGAGCAGCAAACAACCGCAGGTTGCGGCCATCAGGCCGGCAGCAAAGGAGAGCAGTGCGGCTTCGGTGACAGCCACCCAATGAGGGGCATTGGATGGACCGCGCCTCACCGCTCGCGCCGCTCGGGGTCCACGCCCTCCACTCCAAAGATCATCTTCCCAGCTGCAATGTCGCCCTGCAGCCACGCAGTGCAAGCAGAGGCACGCCATTGTATGTGCAATTCGGCCAGCAGGGGCACCTGCGGCAATGGCGCCGCAGCGCCCACCACAGACGAGCACAAGCACGAGCACAAGTGCGTCCACAGCTGCTGCGCTGACCTGCATGGGCACGTTGTTGCCCGCAAACGCAATGTCGCGGCGCCACTGCGGCCCCAGGTAGCTGAGCGCACCACTAGACACCTGCAGGGATGAGAGATGTGTCAAGGCAGGGGTGCAGTGGGTGAGAAGCAGACTGGGGTGCAGCACCGGGGTGGCAACGGCACTGCGTGCTGACATGTGCCCCAGCCCAGCAGGGAGGCGAGCCCCACCACTCTCACAGTAGGCCCTCGCTGCTTACAAGCAGCGCTCTGCTTGCTCAGCAGACCGCAAAGCTGCAGCCGTCAATTGAATATCATGGAGAAACAAGCTTAAAACCCACCAGGTGGATGTCATGGAAGGCTGGCCGGCCCAGGATGCGGACCGTGTCCTGCCCAACCATGTACTTGCCCGCCAGCACTTGCAGCAGCGACGTCTTGCCTGCGGTTGGGAGGCACAGCCGGTTGGCGGAAGAGAGAGGCAAGCTCAAGACCAGAGGCACTGGCACCATGGCATGCATCACGCCTGGGCGCTGGCTCAGCTGCACGCTGCATGCTGCCCGAACACGTGCCACAGTTTGCAAGGCGGCGGCGGCAGCTCACCGGCACCGTTGGCACCCGTCAGCAGGCAGCGCGAACCGCGTGGCAGTGTCAGCGACAGCCCTTGGATGGTCGGCGAGCTGCTGAGCGGGAATGTGAAATCCAGGCAGCGCACAACGACCGCATTCTCGTCCTGCCCATCGCCGCCGGGCACAACGGAGGCCACAGCGGCCAGCGGCGGCGCCGTCATTGCTGCTGCTGCTGCTGCTGCAGCGGAGCTTTGATTGATTGGTAGTGCCGACAGCTGGGGCGTGCCAGATCTGCAACAGGAAGTCAAGCGCAGGGGTGGGCAGGGGCAGGCGGCGGCAGTGAGGCGGCAGTAGAGCGGCGGCGGCAGTGGCGGCGGTGGCAGTGGGGGTGAGCGGCGCCTTCTGTGCTTGAATGATCACCACACACATTGCCTTATGAGCTTGTTGGAAGACAAGGCGCGGCCCGCCAAAGGCGCAGGAGCGAGACTCGGCGGCTTTGAGACGGCAGGGCCGTGAGAGCGCTTGCGATGCCGATCAATGCCAGGATCGCAATGAGGGAAGACGGATGAACTACATCGGGCGCACAGGGGCTTTGCTGCCCCGCCGCGCGCCGCTGCCGCCAGCGGGGCGGGCGCAGCCATGAGGAACTGAGAGTCCTGATCGGCGTGCTCACCATTTGCTCCGCTCTTACAAACCGTTTTTCACCCCTGAGAAGTACAAGCAACCTGGTGTGCGGGACGAGCGAGCGTGCCGAGAACGACACTCCTCGCTCGCGCGCCTACCCCGCACGCCCGCGCCTCTGGGCACCTCGTCACTCCACAAGCAGCAATGTACAGGCACAAGGCAGCGGTTGTGCTGTTGGCGCTGGCCTGCGCCGTGGCGGCGGTGGCGGAGCAGCAGGCACCCTCGGCCCACCCCACCGCTCAGGTGGAGGCCCTGTTGAGCGATGTCTGGAAGCTGCTCAGCACAGAAACCCTGTTTCCAAGGCCCATGCCAGGCGGCACCGTGAGCAAGCTGCTCGAGCAGCAGCGTGGCGCAGGCTCCGGCGGCAGCGACACAGCTACAGCCGCCTTCCAACCCACGGCGGCTGCAGTGCAGAAGCCTGCTCCACCAGAGCGGCCCTCTGCTCAGTGGGCGGCTGTGGCTCAAACTGAGGCTGATGCCTGGGAAGTACTGCGCTACGGTCAGGCGGCAGAGGCAGGCCCTGCTGCTGCCGTAGCCGCCACCCTCCCAGCGCGCCTGGCCGCGCTGGACGACATGAGCAACCGCCACAGCGGGGCAGCGGCAGGCGCTCCGGGCCTGCCAACCACCCACCCCAAGCTCTCGCTGAGCTGGTGGTTTGAGCGCAAGGACGCCGGCGTGGATGTGATCAGTCGGTGAGCAATAGAGCCGGTTCGCCCTGTGTTGTGGTTCCGTCTGAGGTGCATGGCCAGCCCTCGTCCCATCCCGTCCTGACCTCATCCCAACCTGCCCCCCTCCCCTCCCCTCCGCCCTCTGGCAGGCCGCTGGGCAACGCCACCTTCCTGAGCCTGGGTATCAGCAAGACGCGCCTGCTGCGCCACATGCAAGGTGCGCAGCGGGGTGTGCTGTGACCCAGAACCAGTCTGGCGGCTCAGCGGCAGGCAGGCATGTGCACGCGCAACACACCACCAGATCCCAACCGCCTCCCTGCTTTTGTCATGCTCCTGCTTGTTGTTGGTGCAGATGGCAGCAGCCAGGAGTACTGGGAGTGGCAGCTCAGCTTCTCAGTGAGCACGCTGGGCATGGCGTGCCTCGCGCTGGGCGCGCTGTGCCTGGCCCTCTTCCGCTACCTCACCCGAGAGGATGAGCACAGCTGCGACTGTGGCTGCGACTGCGATTGCGAGCACGGCTGCGAGCGCGGCTTTGACTGCGATTGGGACAACTGCTGCAGCTGCGGCAGCTGCAGCTGCGACGGCTGCGAGGAGCGCAAGGGCGGCAGCAGCCCAGAGTACATCAAATCAGCAGGCTACATCAAGCTGTGAGCCGGCACTTTGAAGCAGACTGATGTCCACTGATTTTCTTTTGAACCAACACTCTGCAGTGCGCGCTGCGCCTGCCTGCCTGCCTCTGTTTATCTCTATGCATGCTCACCACGCTTGATGGTAGTGATCGATCGAGCGTCCACTGCTCTGCCTGGCCTGCCTGTACCTGCCTGTTGGCCACCTGCTTCAGCTGCATCAATCATCTCGCATTATCGCCCCGAGGAATCGGAAATCTTACAGGAGGGAACAGGGGGACGCATGTAAGGCACAGCTCACTCAGGCTCACAGCACTCATTCCAAGGGGGGAGAAGCAATCGATGCGCGCTCAACACGAGAATCAGCGGCGCCAATCAAATCCTAAACACAAGCAGGGCGGGCACACATCCGAGGG
>VIYQ01003822.1:0-15323 GCA_009928355.1 Chlorella sp. CH2018 | reverse complement strand
GGCAGCGGCAGCGGCAGCGGCAGCGGCAGCGGCAGCAGCAGCAGCACAGCAGTGGCCTCACCTGCACCTCGTCAAACACCAGCAGCGCGCCCGCCTCGTCACACAGCCGGCGCAGGCCGTGCATGAACTCCCGGCTGGCTGCAGCACAGGGGCAGAAACAACAAGCAGAAAATGTGTGGAAGTGCAGCAGGCAAGGGCGGCAGCAGCAGCGTAGGCCTTGCAGGTCCAGGCGAATGCACCCCTCAGTGTTCAAGCAGAGCAGCCCCAACTGACCGGGGTTGATGCCTCCCTCTCCTTGGATGGGCTCCACAAACACAGCGCACGTTTTGCCCTTCTTGATCACAGCTGCCGCCGCCTCCAGGTCCCTGCAGGGGCAAGCATTCGTCCCAGCATTAGCGCAGGCGCCGTCAACTGGGCGCCGTTGCATGCTTCTGCCCTTGTTGATGGCTGTTGTTGCGTCGTCCGGCTCCTTGTGCGATGGAAGCAGGGATCGGCGGCTGCAGCGGAACATGATTTGTTGCTCACTTGCAGCCACAGCAGTGCCGCCACGCCGCTGACTTTGCACTCAGTGACCCGCGGCAGCCAAGCAAGCAGCTCACATGTAGGGCACCATCACATTGCCGGGCATGACGGGCATGAAGGGCGTGCGGTACTGGTCCTGCACGTGAAACAAGGAGCGATCGAAAGACGATTTGGCTGGCTGGCTTGCTTCACACCCATTGCACAGACCGCCATGCGCACAGGGACACGTTAGGTATGACAAGGAAAACGGCGTGCCAGATTAACAGCAAGCGTTCAACACACCAGCACCATACACCAGCACACTGCTTCCAGTGCGCCCGGCGTGCATGCTGCCGCACCTTGTAGGTGAGCGCGAGGGAGCCCATGGTGCGGCCGTGGAAGGAGCCGGTGAAGGACACAATCTCTGTGGCGCAGTTCTGGGCGGTCTCGGCGTTGTAGGGGTCCAGCCCGGCTGCAGGCGGGGAGGGGGGCCAGGCAGCGGCAAGCGGTGAGACGCGCCAAGGGAGCCAGGCAGCAGCAAGCAGCAAGGTGCGCAGTCGGCGGCAGGGACAAGTCGTCTGTGTTCCAGCCCTGCTGTGGCAAGGGGCGCCACAGCAAGGCAAGCAACCCCTTGGTGGCGAGGGAGCAGCGGTGGCGGCAGCAGCAGCCGCACGCGATTGCTATTGCCAGGCTCGGCCGCAGCATGGCTTACTTGCCAGACGGCCTGATGCACACATTGCAAGATGCCACTCCACCCTGCACCCACTGCCGGCAGTGTTCATTGTCCCCATGTATTGCCCACTCACCCTGCACCTTGGCGTACTTGCGGGCAAACTTGATGGCCGCCTCGTTGGCCTCGGTGCCGGTGTTGGCGTAGAACACGCGGTCCGCAAAGCTGCTCTCCACCAGCCGCTTGGCCAGCTTGACCTGTGCGGGGATGGATGAGTGGTCAAACAAACCAGCTGCGAGTGAGCAAGCTACAAGGTCACCGCCGGCACATGAGGCTGCCGAATAGCTGCATTGCCCCAGCTGCTTGGCCAGTGTCAACGCAGGGTGCAGGGCATGGCGGACGCTCCATTCTGAGTATGCGTGAAAGTCGCGGCCGCGGCAGCAGCAGTCGCAGCGGTGGCGGGCAGCAGCAGAAGCGCTGGCGCCAGAGTCCGCAGCGACAGGGGGCTCACAAACCTTGCACCTACTGTTCTGCTCAATCCCTGAGCAAGCAGGCTCACCTGGGGCACGGTGTGGAACAGGTTTGACACGTGCGACAGGGTGGCGGCCTGCTCCGTCACCGCCTCTTGCCACCGCGCGTCGCCGTGGCCTGCAGCGCGGCAGCAGCAGTGGTCAGCAACCTGAAGCGGAGGCTGCCTTCATGAACACCGCACTGCCCAACCAGCACCCACATGCGCGCGGGGCGCGGCAGCCATCAACCGGCAGCCGCCTCGCCCACACCAACCCACAGCCGCCTCACCCAGCGCGTTGACGGCAATGCCCGCCGCAAAGTCCAGGTACTCCTTTCCGTAGGCATCGTACATGCGCGCGCCCTCGCCGTGGGTGAACACAATGTCAGGCCGGGCGTACGTCTGCAGGATGTACCTGTTTCGAGGCGGGTGGCGGTGGCAGGGAAGCATGGGCGTGGATGGGCTCCTGGTGTGCGTGCGCACAGCACCCTGGCATGGTAGGCACGCTGAGCGGGTTTCCCCGGGCAGGCACCCTGGCATGCCGAGTTGTGCATGGGCAGCACCCACCACACCGCACCGCCCCTCTCACTTCTTCTCCTCCTCAACAATCTCGCGGGTGAACTCCTCCGCAAAGGTGCCGGTCTCCGCAGCCTCCTGCTCCGCCGCTGCAGCAGCGCACACACGCAACACCTGCAGCAGCGGCGGCAGCGGCGGCGGCGGCAGGCGGCGGCGGTCAACTCGGGCGCCAAGGGGGCGGCAGGTGCCCATCGGCTTGGTCAACGATCAAGGTGCAGGCTGGGACAGCTGCAGGCGAGCGCCGCAGCCCAGGGGGTCAGGCCGAGCGCCGCAGGGGTTGAAGGTTGCCCTAAGGGCAGGGGCTGTTGCCGCGGCGGCGTACCCGCGGCTTTGCATTGCACTTGGGGGCCTGCGCCGGCCGCCCCACAGCCGCGCCGCGCACTGCGGCGACCTGCCCGCCCAGGGCCACCACTGCAGCGGCCATTCTGTCAGCCCGCGGCGCCAGCGGTCACAACCGGAGACAATTGTCGGATCGGGGAATGCAGCCTGCCGCACATGCAGCTGTGCCGCCGCCGCCCCAGCCCCGCTCCACGGCAGCGCATGCATGCGCCTTGCCAGAGTCCCCTCCCAACGGCTTGAGAACTGGCAAGCATTCTGGAACCATTGTCCGATGCGTTACTTACACGGAAAAGGGATGAAATTGTCCTATAAGCATTTGGCTGCGGCTAGCTGGCGTCTGATTGGAATGAAAGCTCGAGGCTCGGCACGGATGCATGGGCGGTGCATGGATAGTGATACGCCGGAGGGGGAGACGGGGGTCTCTCGCGCTGGCTAGGTTGGGTGCGTTAGTCTAGGAAGGCAGAAGGGAAAATATTTAGGCAGGAGAAGTGCATGCGTGTGAGGAGGCGTCAGGAGGTAGCGTGGGGACGGGGGCGTCAGGTAGGATGAGAGGGGCACGGGTGTTGTTCAGGCACGGGTGTTTCTGCAGGAGGCTGCGGTACTTGGTGGACGTGTCGTACGATGGGAAGAGGGAGGCACACACACGAAAGGGGGTGGCAGTGGGAAAAGGGCAAACCAGTGCTGGCGGGCGGGCAGCCGGTCCCAACAAGCAAGGGCGCGGCCGCCGCCACGCAAAGATCGGGCAGGGGCGAAAGGGAAAAGGACAGTGAAAGTGCTCTGAAGCGCTCAGATGGCGGCACTGATACGCAGCAGACGAAAGGAGGTGGACGGATGGGAACCAATGTGTGTGCAAGTGCACTTGCGAGCGTTTGGCGCACGAGCGCCGCGTGGTGGCCTGGTAACGAGTTTTCTGGCAAAAAGGGTGGGCGGATGGGGGCATGAAAGAGCAGTGTGTTGATCTTCGCTATTAAATTTGGACCCACGGATCTGGGGCCGTGGAAAGGGGGTCGCAGGAAGACAGTGAGAAAGTAGACCACAGGGCAGAGAACTGAGGACTGGGGGCAAGCGGTTTGGTACATGCACGGCTGGCTGGCAAGCAGAGGTGGTTGTGGGCTGTGTCAAGGCAAGCGGCTGCACGCGCAGCTGGCCTGGCGGTCGCCACTGCAGCTTGCCAGGCCTGTGTGCTTTGCAGCCTCAGGCCTTGTGCCAGTGCCGCACGGCCGCCTTAGGCAAATGGGCACTTGAGCCCTTGCATGGCTTTGTGGTGGCGGTGGGCTGGCGGCGGGCCAGTGCACAGCCAGTCAGCAGGATGCGGCAGGCCAGCAGTCCGGCGGCACTGTGCAGGAAGACAGGTAGGCTGCGGGTGGCACCTGCAGTGGGCGGGAGGAAGGGGCCAGCGACGTTTTGGCAGTGACGTTTGACTGCCTTGAATGGCATGGGGAGCTACCGCAGCTTAGCACATCAGCGGGGCATTCGCTGCAAACCAGCAGCTGCAGGCCGGCAGCTTGCCACGACAACCCAAGAGGCAGGCCAGAGCGCTATAGCTAGCTAGCGGCCTGGCTCCATCGCAGGATCAGCAGATGGAGATTCAGGTACCACCGCACCTGCGCGCAGCGCGAGCCACAGCGAGTCCAACAGGGCACCAGTGCGCCAGCCGAGCTTGGTGTACATTGTGTTGGTGCACAGCAGCAGCAGAGTGCTGACGGAGGAGCACGCAATCCACCACTTGCGGAAACCGCCGCTGGGAGAGACGGCAGCCGCCGAGGAGGCGCTCCCGCCATCCGCTGGCACGCCCAGAGCGGCGTGCAGCCATGCCAGCAGCAGGGGAAGCAGCACCAGTGGGATGCCTGCAGTGAGCGGCAGGCGGCCAGCAGCGGTCGCCTGTAGTGGCGGCGCCAGTCGCCGCCGCCTCCGCCTTGCAGCGGCTGTGCGCCTCCTGCGCGAACGGCTCTTTGCCAGGTGGTTTGCACAGCCCACGCGGCGTCACGGGCTGCATGCCTGCCAGGCGCGTGCCCGCCGGCACATCGCTGCTGCTGTGGGTGCGCAGGAGCGGCAGCTCCAGCCTGCATGCAAGGGCACAGGGCCGGGGGCTGAACGTGACGCATGGCAGCAGCGTGGCAGCCGCTGGTGCTTTGCTGAGAGCTGTGTCCCCGCTCGCCAGGCGGCTTCACTAGCCGGCATAGCAATCACCACACTGGCAGTGCACTCCTACTTACCCTGGCGTTGGGGTGGTTGGCGTCGGGGCGGCACGGGCCGCCCGTTGCGTCTTGCCACCGTTGTGTGTCGGTTCGCTGTGCGCCTGCTGCTGCTTCCGGCCCTGGGCCGCCAGGTTTTGTTTGATGGCCAGCAGCGCTGCGGGGGGCAGGCTGGTGGGCAGGCGGCTGCGGCGGGAAGGGAGGATGGGGTTGGCGGAAGCTGAAGCGGCGCGCAACCTGATCGGCGGGACCCGGTCCCGAAACCTTCCACCACAGGCGTCGCGCGCGATCGCGCTGAGGCACCCCACGCCCCTCCTCATCCCCCCAGGGCAGCCCATGGAGGCTGGCGGTCGGGCGGAATGCGAATAGCGGGTGTCCTGAAGCCCCCGCCGCGGAGCCGGCGGCCGCCGGCAGCAATCACCTTGCAAGCTCGCCGCGCAGCTCCTCCACCTCCAGCAGCCTCGGCGGGAGGTTGCACGCCGTCCGCAGCACCTCCGCGTCGCCCATAGCGGCAGGCAGCACACCACAGGGCCGGCGCAGGGGGCCAGCGCTGGTTTTCGGGGGCGTGCAAGGTGGCTGGGGAGGGCGGAGGGAGCGCTTGACCGTGCAGGGGGCCTCCGGTCAGGCACAGCACGCTTGAAGGGCCCGTGAATGTGTGTGCCGCACCAGAGAGTGCCAGCGCGCCGCCGAGCCCAAGACTCAGCTCAAGAGTCGGAGTTGTGGACGACAGGCCGCTGCAGGGGGCAGGGCGGATCTCTGGCCGCCGCCGGTGTAGTACTGCCTCGCGCGCGCCTCGTTCAACATCTGCGGCCGTCGAGGACCTGTGAGTTGTCCTTCAAATGTGGACCCTTTGCCGGAACAGCATGGCAACTGCAGAAACAAATTGTCAATGGCAGGGCAGCTGCCACGCGGCCTGTGGTGCCAAACCACATCAGCGTCGGCAGCAGCCCCAGGCCGCGCCGAGGCAAGGCGAGAACCCCGCGCACGTACAGAGGCGGCCCACGCTCTCAGCACCACCAGCAGACCACCCGCTCGTCCACAACTTCAAATAAACTGCCGGTAGTGCCACAGGTCTCACGGTAGGCTGTCCTGGTGGGGGAGGTCCACCCTGGGGCTCAGCGCTGTTCGACCCGTGCAGCTACAGGCGACGGCACAGCGCAACTCTCGCGCGTGCACACCCCCTCCCTATCCGGACATCCAGCAAATAACCCCTGCAGATCTCGGCAGCGTCTGGCGGCATGTGCTGTTGGCGCAGGCCAGGTGAACTTACAATGGTCGGCGCAAGGGTGCAAGGTTGCCGCCGGCGCCGGCACCCGCGGCACATAGTTGTCGCTGGTACACTGCCCTGAAGAATGGCAAGCAGCGCTCCAGCGCAGCTACCGCCCACCCTTGCGGTCATACGTGAATGCACAGCCAAACATGTCGAGCATACGGGCCGCGCCGCTGACCACGCCGCTGCCGGCGCGCACCACCGCGCCCGCCGCAGCGCCGCCCTCCGCACCCAGCTTGCCGGCTGCGAGGGGCAGGGGTGGGGAAGCGTGGGAGGGTCAGGGGGAAGGGTGCAAGTGTGCCAGACTCCCCAAGCGGAACTGTCAAGCAAGCCGGGACACATGGGGCGTGGGTGGGTCCCCACGCAAGCCGGGACAGTGCGTGCGTGGCTTGCAGCCGCGGGCATGAGAGGGTTGTAGGCTACAGCGGTAGGCTACAGCGGCAAGCACAGCGAGCTGGCGGCTGGGCCTTTGAGCCCACGGCAGCGCGCCTGCAGCAGCAGCAGCAGCGGCGGCGGCGGCAGCAGTAGCAACAGCAGCAGGTCACCTGGGCTGCCGGCCACGTCCGCCAGCATTTTGACCTGGAACGACAGCTCCTTGGCTCGCTTCTCCGCGTCAGCCAGTGACACCTGCGGAGCAAAGGCAGGAAGGGAGATGCTGTTCGAGTAATGCAGCGGTGAATGGGTGCCAGGACGGACGGAGCATGCTTGGCACCTTGTGGCGGGGCAGGCTGGCAGGCTTGCCGCGCTGGCACAAGCGCAGGCGCCCACATCTGATGTACTTGCACATCACCCCTTCACCACACCCTCGCCTTAAGCTTGTCCACCTCCGCTTCTGCTGCCGCAGCCCGCCGCCCCGCCGCAGCTGCCGCGAGCTCTGCTGCCTCGGCGCGCTGCAGCAGAGGGTCGCCCTCCCCATCCTCCGCCCCCGTCGCCTCGCTGCCGCTGTCGGCGCTGCCGCCGCCGCCGCGCCGGCCGCTGGGCGCCGCATCGACATCGGCCTGCTGCTCAGCGGCAGCTGCGGCCAGCTCGGCCACCTGCAGGAGGGCAGAATAGCAGGCCCAGACAATACCGTTGGTCTACAATTGGGGATGCAACTGCCACACAGTGAGGTCAGACCTTGAATCACCAACTTGCCTCCACCTCCTGTGCCAACATGCTAGGCGCGTCAGCCAGCCCACTGGCCCACAGCAACAGCCAGCCATCTGCCAGCAGCCTGCCCTGGCTGTGCAGGCAGGGGTTGGCAGTGGCCGTACCTTCAGGGACAACTCGATTTTCGCGGCCTCCGCTGCCTCCGCCCGTGCCTCCAGGTCGGCAAGGCGGGCCCTGCGCCAGGGCAAGGTGTGTTGGTTGAACAGCGGGCGGAGTGGTGCTGACGATGGGAGGTCAGATGGATGTGGAGCAAGGAGGGCTGCTGGAGCAGCCTTGACTGTCGCGCATCCCTGCGCCGCCCTGCGAAGCATCCTCCACGAGCACCCTCCACACCCCACCTGGCTGCACTGAGGTCCTGATCCACCCCAGCTGCTGCTGCTTGCGCTGCCGCTTGCGCGGCAGCCAGCTGCTCTTGCAGCTGCTTCTGCGCAGCAGCCGCTGCCGCTGCCGCCGCCTCAGCGGCCTCAGCATGCACAGCGCGCGCCGCCTCCAGCGCTGCCTCTGCTGCAGCCAGCTGCCCGGCCTGCTGCGCCACCTGAGCCTGTGCAGCAGCGGCCGCCTCCTCAGCTGCCTGCCGGGCAGCAGTCACACCACCCAGCTGCGCGCTGGCTGCCTCGGCCTCTTGGCGCGCCGCCTCTGCAGCAGCCTCAGCGGCGCCGCAGCGGGCTGCGGCCTCGGCGGCGGCCGCCTGGGCTGCTGTGGCAGCTGCCTGCATGCTGGCCAGCTGCTCCTCAAACTCTTGCTCCTTCTTCTTAAAGGTATTCTGCAGACAGAGGCATTCAGGATGGGCAAGCGATTCAGTTGATATACAGTATGAGGGGCAAGCTACTGGGCAGGAGCGAACCAAACTCCCCGCTAACCACCCAACCCATGGCACCAATCAAAATCCACCAAGCCCACCCACCTGCACCAGCAGGAAGCGCTTCTGCCGGTCCTCAGCCTGCTGCTGCAGCTCCGCTACCTGCTGCCGCGCCGCCGCTGCCGCAACCTCTGCCTGCTGCAGCCGGGCTTCCAGCTCAGAGCACTGCTGCTGCAGCTGGGCCTGCTGCGGCGCCGCGGCAGCCGCTGCCTCAGCGGCGGCCGCCTCTCGAGCCGCCTCTGCCTCCGCCAGCTGCTGAGTCAAAGCCTCCACTTGGGCAGCCAGCTCTGCGCCACGCTGCTCCGCGGCAGCCAGTGCCTCCACTGCCCCCTTGCTGCTGCCCGCCAGCTGGCTCCGAAGCTCCTCAGCCTCAGCTGCCGCCGCCGCAGCCGCAGCTGCAAGCTGCTCCTGCAGCCGGTGCTCCGCGGCAGCGGCTGCCTCTGCTGCCACCTCCTGCTGCTGCTCCAGCTGGCGCTGAGCTGCAGCCAGAGCATCCTTTGCTTCTTCCTCCCGAGCGCTCGCCGCCGCCGCTGCTGCCTCTGCTGCTTCCAGCCGCTGCCGCAGACCCTCGCTGTCCTCTCGAGCAGTCTGTGCAGACTCAGCTGCGGCAGACAGCTGCAGCTGCAGCGCCTGGGCGGCGGCCTCAGCGGCGCTGGCACGCTGCTGCGCCTCGCGCACAGCGGTCGATGCCAGGTTGGCCTCTGCAGTTGACAAGGGTTGCAGGCAGAGGAAAGATGCGAGCGATGGAGCGAGCGGGGGCTTTCGCATGCCAGCCACACTGCATTAGCTGCATCCCAGCCACATTGCGCTGATGTTTTCAAGACCCAATCAGGTGACGTGCTGCGTTGACCCACCTGCTTTGGCGCCGTCACGAAGCGCCTCCAGCTCAGCATCCTTTCCTGCAAGCTGATGCTCCAGCTCTGCAACCTGCTGCTGTGCCTGCTGCACCGTCTGCTGTGCCTGCTGCTCCAGCTCAGCAGCCCGCTGCTGCGCCTGCTGCAGCGCGGTGATGGCCGCTTCAGCACCACCTGCTGCCACGGCTGCCGCCGCCGCAGCAGCCTCGGCAGCTGCCAGCTGGGCTTGAAGCTCAGCCAGTTCGGCAGCATGCTGCTCTGCCTGCTGGGCGGCCACCGCTTGCTGGGCGGCCGCCTCCTCACTGGCACGCTCGGCAGCTGTCCGGGCCTCCTCAGCTGCAGCGCTGGCAGCAGCAGCAGCAGCCTGAGCAGCCTCAAGCTGCTGCCGCACCTGCTGCAGTTCCTCTGCCGCTGCTGCGCTGCCACCCCCTGCTGCCTCAGCTGTCGCAGCCAGCTGCTCCTGCGCAGCAGCCAGCTGGGTGTGGGCTTCCTCTGCTGCCTGCTCAGCGGCCTCCAGCCCAGCCTGCGTTGCGGCCAGCTGGGCCCGTGCCTCCTCTGCTGCCTGCGCTGCTGCCTGCTGCCCGCTGTCGGCTGCCGCCAGCTGCTCCTGCGCGGCAGCCAGCTGCTCCCTGAGGGAAGAAAGCTCTCCCTCCTGCTCGCCCGCCTGTTGCCCGGCCACACCGGCCGCCGCCTGGGCCGCCTGCAGCTGGTCTCGCAACGCATCCACCTCGGTCTGCTGCGCCTCCAGTGCGTGCTGCAGATCCGCCAGCTCAGCCAGCCGCCCCTCCATCTCTGCCTGCTGCTGCTCCAGCTGGCTGTGCAGCGAGCCCTGCTGCTCCCTGGCCGCCTCTGCTGCAGCAGCTGCCTCTGCTACTTGAGCCTGCAGGGCGGCAGTCTCGCGGCGGGCCTCCTCCGCCGCCGCTTGCGCCGCAGCAGCCGCCTCCCGCTGCCGCTCCGCCGCCGCCTGAGCCTCCTCAGCAGCCTGCCGGGCAGCAACCAGTGCAGCAGCATCCACCGCAGCCTCACTGCCAGCTGCCGCTGCTGCCGCCAGCTGCTGCTGAAGGTTGGCGGCCTCTTGCTGCGCAGCAGCCAGCTCGGCTTGCAGCTGCTCCGCCTGCTGCTCCGCCTCCTGCTGGGCAGCAGCCAGCTCGGCTTGCAGCTGCTCCGCCCGCTCCTCTGCCTCCTGCCGGGCGGCAGCCAGCTCAGCCGCCGCAGCAGCGGCCGCTGCCGCTGCAGCCTCTGCTGCCTCGCTAGCTTGCTGCTGCTCAGCTGCTGTCTGGCTTTGCTGCTCTTCCAGCTGCTGCTCTCGCTCCTTGGCCTGCTGCAGCGCAGCCTCTGCCTCAGCGGCAGCCGCCTCTCGAGCTGCCTGTGCATCCTCCAGCTGCCGGGTCAAAGCCTCCACTTGGGCAGCCAGCTCGGCAGCGCGCTCTTCAGCCGCCGAGGCTGACGCCGCAGCACCCTCACTGCTGCCTTGCAGCTGACCCCGAAGCTCCTCAGCCTCGGCTGCCGCAGCAGCAAGATCTGCCTGAGCCCGATCCCTAGCGGCCTGCGCCTCCTGCATTGCTGCCGCCTGCTCCTCAAGCTGCTGCCGCAGGCGAGCCAACTCCTCAGCTGCCACGGCAGCCTGCTCCGCAGCAGCAGCAGCATGGCTTGCGGCTTCAGCCTCTGCTGCCTCGCGGGCTGCCGCCGCCTCTGCCGCCGCCGCTTCCTTGGCTGCTGCCGCAGCTGCGGCGGCGGTCTCGGCCGCAGCCGCCTGCTTGGCCGCTGCCGCCTCTGCTTCAGCAGCCCGGCGGGCTGCCACTGCTTCTTCCAGTCGCTGCTCCGCCTCAGCGAGCGCCTGCCTGAGCTCATCTGCTTCCATCACAGCCACTGCCGCCGCCTCTGCCGCCTCCGCGCCACCGGCAAACCCGCCCGCGGCCGCCACCTCTGCCACCGCGGTGGACGCATGCCGCTGCTGGGCCTCCAGCTGTTGCCGCAGGCACGCTGCCTCGGCTAGGGCGGCCTCCCGGGCCTCCCCTGCATCTGCCGCCTGCTTCTTCAGAAGCTGGAACTGCTTCTTAGCTTTGGCCAACTTTAGCTTCATCGCCGCCAGCTCTTCAGCGGCAGCCGCACCCCCCTCCCCAGCTGGCTGCCCCTCTGCAGACGCTTCTGCACCCAGGGGCGGGTGCGCCGCCGCTGCCTCGGCCGCCGCCGCCGCCGCGGCGGCCTGCTGCTGTGCTGCGGCAGCCTCCTTCTTTGCTGCGTTCACCTGCTCCTGCAGGGCTGCGAGCTGCTGACGCAGGCGCTCCGCCTCAGCTGCCGCCTCTGCTGCAGCAGCTGGGTCGCTGGCCGCTCCGCCACCCTCCTGCGGTTGGGCAGCGCTCTCCCGCAGCGCCTTGTGCTGCTGCCGCAGCTTGGTCAGCTGGTTCGTGGCGCGCTGCGGCAGCGTGACACCGGTTGTGGCAGGTCGGGCAAGGCTGGGCAAGCCCTGTTGGTACAAACGGGGCGGCTGTACTGGCCAGCCCAATACTGTGCGGCAAGGCAAGGTGCCCAGGCTGCATGCGCATTCTGTTCACTGCGCTCCTCCAGCTCTGTTCCAGTGGCGCCCTCCCCACCAGCCCACACACATTGCAGCACCCACCTGCACCTCCTTCTCAGCCAGCGACTTGGCAGACAGGGCCGTAGCCAGCTGGTCCTTGTAGTCTTCTAGCTCGCCTAGAGCGTCAGCCGCCGCCTGAGAGCAGCGAGCGGGGCCGGGGCAGAGGCAGAGTCAAGCTGGTTGGCCAGGGCTAAGCCAGCAATGCCCTCGTGCCCAGCACATATGCTTCATCCTGCATCGTCCTTCTGATAGGCAGCCGACGTCTCTCACGCACGGGCCGCACAGCCCTCCAATTCCGGCATGCCGTGTCAATAATGCTGATGTCCAACCCTCAAAATGAAACCCTGGCCATTGCAGCGCACTCACCGACTCCACGGCCTGCAGCCGGCTGCGCAGCAGGCGGTTCTCAGCCTCCAAATCATCCCCAGCTGCAACCGCAGTAGAATTGACAATGGCGCCAGTGCTCCCGCTGCCACCGCCGCCGCCGCCGCCGCCGGCCCTGCCGCTGGCGCTGGCGCTGCGGGGCGTGGCGCGGGCGGGGCCATCCACTGGCAGGCCATCGGCATCAAACTGCACGCCGTCGCCTTCCTGATCAGGAGGGTAACCGGTGAGGGAGTGCGGGGTGTGAGAGGAGTGGCTGGTGGGTGGGCCAAGGTGGCACACAGCAAAGGGAGGAGGGGAGCGAGACAGCATGCACGGCAGCCGCACAACTAGGTACCCCCACACCGGGTGCGCACCTGCGGCTCCTGAAGCAGCTGGTTCTGCAACAGGGTGGGAGGGGAGGAAGAGGAGCGCTTTGTGGTCTGCACATGGGCAGCTTTGAATGGCCCAGGGGGACCCTGTGGCGGCGGCAGGCGAGCGGCAGCGGCGGCGGGTGTGGGCGTCGGCTCACCAGGCCCTCGTCCAGGCCCACTTCGTCCGCGAGCTCCTGCGCCTTGGCAGCCAGCTGCTGGCCAAACTGCTGCAGGCTGCCGAAAGCCTGGTTCCACATCGCTCGCACGGGCGGGCGCAGGGGGCTGGGAGGTGCCCGATCGCACAATCAGGCCTTGCTAGTTTGTGCTCAGCCGGCGGGCGGCGCTGCTGCGGCGCGCCCAGGCCGCTCACAACAGCCGGCCCAACAACCTCGCTGGAGCGCACGCGGCACTGCCAAAGAGCCGATGCTGCGAGCACAGAGTGCAGCGACGATCGGCGAGCAGACCAGCAGGGTGTGAGCGGCGGCCGCCGCCAGCTCACGCCCCTCGAAAGCGCAGGCGCCGTGCAGTTGAATCGAGGGCTGCCAACTGCCGGTCGACGCCCAGCGAGAGCAGGAGGTGTCGTTACTGACCATGCCAAGGCGTTGTTAGAGGCAGAGACCCCTGACAGGCTTGCACGTCGCAGCAGCCTGCACGGCGCTTCCCGCCGCCTCGGGCGGGCTCAACCGACTGCATCCCTAGCAGCTCGGCGCACCTGATCAACGGCACACACCCGTCCTCAAATGTTTGGTCGCATTTTCGAGAGTCACTGCACAATTGTAGTTGTAAGGACTGGCCTCCTGCGACCTGCATGGCCCGGCAGTTGAGGCGCTAGCGACAGTACTGCCACTCATGCCGCAAACGGCGGCTGCCAGGGGCAGTGCGCCCCAGTGTCATCATCCTGCAGCAGGCCTGCCAGGCAGCCGCCACTGTTTCTCGCGCTCACACACGGAAGGAGGGCAACCAAACCCTATGGATCACACGGCAAGTGGGCGGGGGGCAAGGGCGCCGCGGCAGCTGCCGCCGATGCGCGAAGGGCCTGCTAGGCTGCGTGTACCCTAAACTCCCGACGCGGCGGGCGCATTAAACATCATATCTCGCGGAAACGAACGCAACTATCAGCCCCGCGAACCCTTGCAACCCTCGAAAAAGGAACGCTCAACTCGATGGGGCTGCGCGGCTTCGCGCTCACGGTCGCCCTGCTGGCGATCGAAGCCGGTCTGCTTCATCAGTACTACCAGCAGCAGCAGCAGAAGCTAGAGCGGGAGCCCGGTAAGCGACCGGCCAGCTCGAGCGTTCCTGTGCGCTCCTCCCCTTCCGGTGCCCCGCTGGTGGTGTTGGGGATGCCAGCATGTCTATTCAGACTATCTGAGCGTTGCGCGCGGCTCCCGAGCGCCGCCGCCGCCGCTGCCGCCGCCCTCCGCAGGCTCTGCAGCCGTGCAGCAGGCGGCGTGGAGCAATGCCACCTGCAGCAGCGCGCCAGCCGAGGCCACTCAGGACTGCGACCCCGCCCGCTCGCCGCGCATCAAAGTGCTGTGAGTGGTTGTGGTGCCAGGGGCAGGACGGCGCTGGGCCGAGGGGGGCATGCAGCAGCTATGCTGGGAAGCTCACGTGCACTTGCCGCCGCTTGCATGCGACCTCCAGCCCCGACGTTTACATTTGCATGCCTGCAGGGACGCTGAGGCGCGCATCTTCCTCTACGAAAACTTCCTGACCGACGAGGAGTGTGAGCGCTGGGTCTTGAGAACAGCTGGCGCCTGCTGTTGTGGGCTGGCCGAGGCCCGCATGCAGCCGACCGGCCTCATGACGAGCCGGGTGCTGCGTGCTGCTGTTGATTCCCCTTTGACAGCACGGCCATTTTGTGCTGCATTGAAACACAGCCAGCATCCTCCGCATGCCTTCAATTCAGGCGACCACATCATCAAGCTGGCTGAGCCGACAATGCAGCGGTCGGGGTGAGAGGCGGGCGGAGTCCTCCCGCTCTGCACTGCAAGCTGGGTGGTGCACGGCGCCTCCTTAACGCGTGCACCTGTTGCAGCGCTGCGTGGTGACCAATGTTGTGCTGCGCTGTTCCTGCTCTGCTCTGCAGCGTGGTGGAGACCAAGACTGGGCAGCACAAGGTGGACAAAGTGCGCACCTCCAAGGTGAGCGCAGCTGCTCTGCAGCAGGAGCTTCCACCCTTTGCTCTGCCACCGATCAGAATGGCGGCTGTGCGCACCTCAGCCGCTTGCTGACCAGCAGCGCGCCACCGCAAAGCCCTGCCGCTGCTGCCCCCTGTCGGCTGCACTGTGCTTGAGGCTCATCTCTTCCACCTCACTGGCTGCCCACAGGGCACGTTCCTGCGGCGCGCACACGACCCTGTGATCTCCGCCATTGAGGAGCGGGTGAGGCTGCGTGACTGATGCCTGCTGTCAGCTGCTGCTGCAGCTACCTGCAGGCTGTTGGTTCATGCGCATGCTGTTCGGAGCGGCGCTGCTGCCACACACCCCAGCTTGAGGTGTTCCCCCAAGCAGCGCTGGCCATCACACCGAGCGCACCAAAGAGCCATCCGTTGGCTCCCCCCGCAGATTGCCAAGTGGACGCTGATGCCTGCCGGCAATGGCGAGGGGCTGCAGGTGCTGCGCTACGACATAGGTGAGCGAAGGAGGGGGGTCATGGGACCTGGACCCAGAGGGCGTTGCAAGTGCGGCGGTTGTGATACATGCGTGGAGGCAGGCAGTTGCAAGGGATGCGCGGAGGCGGATGAAAGGAGGAAGAGCAGAGGCGGTTGCTGAAGATACTGCAGCTTGCATGCGCGCAAGCCATGAACGCTGCTGTGCACGATGCGGCTGCCTGCATTGCTTGGTCCAGGCAGCACCCTGGTACCTGCACAACATTCACTCAACCCTGCCGCCGCCCCCCTCCTTCTTTCCCCCTTCCGTGCCGCAGGAGAGGAGTATGAAGGGCACTATGTGAGTTGCCTGCTCAACCTGATGCGTGCTGGGTGGCGGTTGCGAGCTGTGTGTCGGCGGCATCCCGAAACGCAGCTGAGCTTGCGGTGCCGCCCCAACCCTGTTTTCAACTGAATTCCGGGTTTGAACGCACCCCCCCCCC
>VIYQ01003813.1:0-11882 GCA_009928355.1 Chlorella sp. CH2018 | reverse complement strand
GGCATGCACCAATGTCCTGGTGAGGCCCAGGGGGCGGGGGGTGTGGGGGAGGGCCCCCACAGGCCCGACAGCTCTGGCATGGCTGCCGCCATGCACACCAGGCGCCCCCGCAATGCCCAGGGCGCGCACCGGAGGGGAGCGGTGCTGCCCACGAACGCCTCGCCCAGCTGGCGCGCCACGCCGCCGCGAGCCTGGTGGGGCCTCGTGAACGCCCGGGTGCACAGCACCGACAGCCGGCCGGTCTGGGCTGCCAGACTCATTGTGCGTGGCGCAAAAGAGGGCGCCGATGGCCCGATGGGCGGCCTTGGAACCGAATGGCGTGCAATGCGGGGAGCGTCCCGCAGCGAGCAGGCCAACACGGGGCAAGGGGCTGGCTGCCCAGCAGCAGTGATCGCACCGATCGCATTGCACGAGCGGGGGCGCCGCCGGCCCAAGAGCCCTGACCGCTCCTGCGCCCCTGTGCTTGGCCGTCCCTCGCGTGGTCGCTGTGCCGATCGCCGGCAGCAGGCTCGTGGGTCCCGCCCCCTGAGCCGACCGCCCCACTGCAAGAGACGGTCCCCTCCCCGCTCGCGCCGCGCTCCCTGCACCCTGCCGCCCTCCAGCCCGTCTCCCTGACCCACAGCGACACGGCCTGAACCGGCGTGCGCCGCTCCCCAGCCCGGCCAGTCAGCCGCCGCCACCGCCGCTGCCACCGCCGGCAGCGGCGCAGCCGATGGCCCGCAGCAGCCACCCAGCCCCGCAGGCCGCACCCTAAGCCATGGCGGAGGGCGGGCGGCGGGCCGCGGGCGGCGGCCGGGACGCCGCACTGACCTGGGATGTGCCGCCGCCGCTGGAGGCCGGCGAGGCGGACGCTGCCGCTGCAGCGCGCCCCGCATTTGCCGCCGTGGCTGCCAAGCACCTGGAGGCCCTGGTCCGGCAGCTGCTGCAGGCAGAGGGCGTCCAGGCGGTCGATGCCTGGGCGCCTCTGCTCTGCGAGCTGGCTGGCACGGCGGCGGCGGCGCTGTCGCCCACCGCAGCGGCCGCCCATGGCAAGCTCGACCCCCGCCACTACATCAAGGTGGGTGCTCAGTGGCTCCATCATGACGGCATTTTGCAGTGTTTGAATGCGTGCAACTTGATTGGCTGGTGTCATGGGCAGGAGCAGGCTGCAGGGCTTGACGTTCACGACTCGCGCCAACCCCATGTCTCGCCTGGCGCAGGTCAAGCGGCTGGTGAACCCCAGTGCCACCCCTGCCGACAGCTGCGTGGTGCTGGGCGTGGCGTGCCGCAAGTCTCTGGCCCACAAGCGCATGCGCACCTCCATTTCCCAGCCGCGCGTCATGCTGCTGGCTGGCGGGCTGGAGGCGCAGCCAGCTGCCGCAGCCACCAGCCTCCGCAGCAGCGGCGGCGGCGCGCTGGGCGGCGCCACCTTTGGCGGCAGCAGCAATGCAGCGGCAGCAGCGCTGAATAGGAGCAGCCTGTCCTCCTTTGACTCGCTGCTGGACCAGGAGCAGCAGATGCTGGTGGCTGCTGTGGAGCGCATCGCCTCCTTCAGCCCCGATGTGCTGCTGGTGGAGCGCAGCGTGGCGCGGTGCGTGATGTACTGTGTGCACGTGCGCAGCCATGCCTGCTGATGTGCCAGCCGACACACAGCTCTCTTGCTGCAGCTGGCAGGCGGCCTTTTGGCCTTGCATGGATGCGCCAACCAGCGAGCATTTCTCCATCTTCTCCGAAAGAGGCTGCCGTTGCCTGACTGGCACCCACTGCGCTCTGCCTTGCTGCAGGTACGCACAGGAGCTGCTGCTGCAAAAGGACATCTCCCTGGTGCTCAATGTGAAGCATGAGCTGCTGGAGCGGGTTGCGCGGTGCACCGGGGCGCTGGTGCGTGCGGTCTGAGGGTCTGATGCTGCCGCCTCTCCAGGCCACAAGCTGTAGAGGCTGGCTGGCTAGCCGCATTGAATGTGCAGCGGGGCTGCAGCGCAACCCTCTGCAACATGTCATAAGCACATGTAGTTTCTGAATTCCGTGCTGCTTGCAGGTGGCGCCCTCGATCGACCAGCTGAGCAGCCACTGCATTGGCTTCTGCAAGGAGTTCGAAGTGGAGAGCCTGCCCAGCGCACCAGGCACAGCAGGCACAGCAGGCGCAGCAGGCGTAGCGGCAGCGGCAGCTGGAGGCCCGGAGGCCAGCCCGCATGCGAATGAGGGCTCCGACGTGAGTGGGCTGGGATTGGGAGGCTTAGTGTGAGCAGCAGAGCTGTGCTGAAGGCGGCCCTATTGCTGCACCTGTGGACGTCACACTTCATGTGCGGCATGCGTCTGGTCTGCTGCTCTGGCAAAGTTTTTACACTTCAGCCTGCCGCAGGGCCAGCACCTGGTGGCTGATGCCGCGGTGCTGCGGCGCAGCGGGGCAGCAGGCGCAGCAGGCAGCGGGCCGCGCACCCTCATGCTGTTCCGCGGTTGCCCGCGGCCGCTGGGTTCCACCATCCTGCTGCGCAGCAGCGATGCTGGGGAGCTGCGGCGGGTGAAGCGTGTGGCTTCCTTTGCAGCTTATGCAGCCTACTGGGGCTTGTTGGAGTCGGCACTGCTTGCAGACCAGCTGGCTTCAGCGGCGGCGGCGGTGCTGCCGGGCGGCTGCCAGCCAGATGCAGTGGCGGGCCTGGCAGATGCGGTGGCATCCACATCCTTCCTGGCGACTGCTGAGGCGCGAGGGCGGCAGGCCATCCTGTCTGCCTCGCCACACGTGTCGGTGACGCTGGAGCGGGGTGCCCCAGCAGAGGAGCTAGAGCTGCCCACTCCCGACAGCGAGCAGGAGGTGGCAGCAGTGCACAGCAGCGGCAGCGAGGAGGCGGAAGCGGAGGCAGCATCTGAGTGGGATGATGACGAGGGGGCCGCTAGCCCCGCCTCCTCTGCCAGCACGCAGTTGTGGGTGCTGCCGGCGGTAGCAGGCGGCGCCACCTTCACTGTCTCTGGTAGCCAGAGCCAGACAGAGATGGATGAGCTAGATGCAGCAGCACAGCAGCAGCCAGGCGCAGGTGGAGGTGCAGCAGGCGGCGAGGCGCTGCAGCCGGCAAACGGCGCAGGAGAGCAGCGGCTAGGTGGCTGGGGCGGTGGCACGCCAGTCTCAGCCACCAATGGCACTCATGCACAGCCTGCTCCTGGTTCCCCCCAGGACCCGCTGCACTTGGCAGCCAAGGAGCTGGCGCTGCAGCAGCTGCAGCTCACAGGCAGCGGCCCATCCAGCCCAGCCGCAGCTGCACTAGATGCGGCGGCAGCGGCTCTGGGGCAGGAAGGTTCCGAGCCTCACCAGCAGCAGCAGCTCCCACTGTCAGCCAGGGGCAGTGAGAGCAGCTCGGTTGCGGCGCAGCCGTCCTCTCAGTTCTCTGGGGTAGCAGCGGTGCAGCAGAAGCAGCAGCTGGGGAGCACGCTGGGCAGGGAGGCCAGCTGGGGCGCAGCCAGCAGCAGCCCGCTGCCGCCAGGCCTGCTGGCCTACCGCAGCCAGCAGCTGTGGCTCACCATCTCCTGCAAAAACCCCGCCAAGGCGGTACTGTGCGAGCCAGCCCACGCGCACTGCATGCAGTTCTACGCCGATACAGGTGGGGGTTGGGGTGACCATGGTTGGTGTTTTGTGTGCTGCAGCAGTGCCCTCATGCTGCTTGTTTGGTGTGTTGGCAGCGCTCACTCTCTTGCCAAGCCTACCAGGTTGACTGCTGCCCTGCTCTTCCCATGCAGACCTTCCCCTGGGTGCATTCCTGTCGGCCGCCGCGCCCTCCAACCGCAAGTGCCCGCACCCGCAGTGCGGTGACGGCGCGCCGCTGCACCTCCGCTCCTTCATGCATGCAAACGGCTTGGTCACCCTGTCCTCTGTTCGCCTGCCGGCTGGCAAGGAGCTGCCTGACGACCGCGTCTGGCTGTGGCTACGGCCCACCGGCGGCCGCGGCGGCAGCGATGATGGTGGCGCAGCACGGCGGGTGGCGCTGTCCCCAGAGGCTGCCTGCCTGTCGTTCGCCCACCTACTGTCGCTGCTGTTTGACGCACGGCAGCTGGCACTGGGCGGCGCCTCGCTGCAGCGCGACTTTGTGCGCTACCTGGTGAGTGGCTATGGTTGCTATCGCACGGTGCAGGTCCTGATGTGGGCGATTGAGGTGCAACTCATCAGCAGCCCATGCATCTTTGCACTTGTTCAATTCCATGTGTTCTCACTACAGATGCTTTCGCCTGTTTTTCCGCCCGCAGGGCGCCGGCTCTACGCTGCTCTGCCTGCACTTCTCGCCTGCTGCTGCCTATGCTGTGCGCATGCCGCCGCGCTGTGTGGGCCTACTGCCAGCTTCTGAGCTGGAGTGGCTGCAGGAAGAGGTGAAGGCGCTGACAGAGGTGAGGCGGGAGCGCTCCATCAGCCTGGACGATCTGGTGGCTGTGAAGTTTTTGCGGAGCAGGCAAGGTAGTGAGTGCCGCCGGGGGGCGCCAAACTGGACTCGTTTGCATGTCCAGCCAAAGCTGCCCCAAGGACGCTGGCCTCCCCCTTTTGCAGGAGGCGGACGAGGCGTTTGGCGCCATCGAGTACGCGCTGCAGCAGCAGCTGCGAGCGCTACCACCACTGGAGCCCGCTGTCGCTGGCGACGCTGCCGGTGGCGATGCGCTTGCGGCAGCAGCTGCTGCAGCAGCAGCAGCGGATGCTGAGTTTCGCCAGATGTGGCTGGACACTCTGGCAGACACGCGAGCCTCGTTCCTGGAGCTGGTGAGCTGCCTGGCACTGATATGGACTTGGGCTGGTGGGCGGCCAGTCCTGCTGGTTTGCTCGGCCGCAGATTGCGCTCGTGTCGGAGCTGCCAAGACAGCACCAACTTTTGTGCCCTGCACCTCACCTGTCCATGCCCCTTCGTGGCCTCTCTGCCCCAGGTGCAAGACACAGTGGTGCAGCTGGATGACTCCTCGCACGACGGCCAGGGCGGGGACCAGCAGCAGCAGGAGCAGGCGGCGGTGCAGCAGCTGGTGCCCATGGTCTGGGAGCTCAACAAGCTGCGCAGCATGCTGGCTGCGGTGGTGCTGCAGTGGGCCACGTGCCTGCAGGAGGGCGCAGCAGGCAGCCATGCAGCACCACCCAGCGGTGGCGGCATGCTCAGCAGCATGCTGGCCACGCGGCGGCAGGCGGGCGGCAGGCACAGCAGGCGAGGCAGCGTGGCTGAGGAGAGTGAGGGCCCAGAGGCGTCAGTAGGCGAGCAGCCGCTATCTCCCACCAGCCAGGCAGCTGTGCCGCCGCTGGAGGGGAGCACAGAGCTGAAGGAGGAACAGCAGGTGGGGCAGCCAGCCCTGCCGGCAGAGCCAGCCGAGCAGCCTGGCGGCAGCACACTGCAGCGCAGCGTCAGTGGCGCCAGCCTTGGGCAGCAGTTTTTGGAGGCAGGCATCAGCCAGGAGCTGGGCCGGCGGGCCGCCAGCGAGCTGGATTTTGGTGCCCCTTCCCTGGTGGGTGGCGAGGAGGGCAGCATTGGCGGAGGGCCCAGCTTGGCCACCAGCCCGCAGGGTGGCTTGCCGGCACCCTCTTCCATCCCCACTGGTCTGGTGGCTCGATATGTGGCCATATTTGACCAGCGTGGCCCCGAGGCGAGCCCAGGCAGCCCCGGTGGCAGCCCCACCGCCCAGCGGCGGCGGTCGCAGCGTACGCTCAACTGGGTGCAGGCCAGCTCGCCGGCAGCAGAGGAGGGTGCTGCAGCAGCCGCTGGTGCTGGGGAGCCGGTGGCAGATGCGCAGCAGCAGGGCGGGGAGCAGTCGGCGACTCCACAGGCGCGGCCTCTCACCCGGCAGCGCTCTTCGCTGTTCCGGCTGGACCTGACCAGCCCTGACCCAGACCTGTCCAGCGCACTGACACCCTCCCGTAGGCGCACATCAGGTGGGTGCCCTGCTGGCCGTGGCTTTTCCGTGCCGCCTTGTGTGTTCCCCGCTGCTTGGTGTGTGCAGGTTCTGCACTCACATTTGGCTGCAAAGGTTGAGTTGAGAGCTTGCTGAACACGTCGGCAACACACCTTTCCTATCATTTGCTCGCCTGCTGCTCCTGCAGAGGAGGGCGAGGCGGCGCCCGGGACAGTGGCCAGCCGGCTGGAGCAGATATCGGCACGTTTAGGCCGCATGTCTCTCACGCAGAGCTTGTCTGAGCGGCGGCGCAGCAGCACGCTGCTGCATGCCGCCTCAGCCGACCAAGCCATGCTGCAGCAGGCAGCATCTGGGCAGCAGCAAGCTATGCTGCAGCCCGTGGTAGAGCAGTCGGCTGCTGCTGCAGTTGGGTATGCGTCGCCCCCAGTGGCAGACTCTGTGCAGGAACAGCAGCAAACGGAGCAGCAGCCCCCACCAGCGCCACAGCAGCAGCTTGTGCAGCAGGTGCAGCAGCAGCAGCAGCAGGCTCAGTCGCAGCTACCCGAGGAGCCGGGGGGGGCCCTCTCAGCAGAGGATGAGGCCGGTCCGCCATCGGCGCAGCCCAGCGGCAGCCACTTTGAGCAGTGGAGCGAGCTGTTGCCCGCGGAGGCGGCCACAGAGGCAGCAGCTGCTGCCGAAGATGGCAGAGGTGGCGGCAGCGGACAGGCAGCTGGTGTGGGCAGTGTGCTGCCCTCCACACTGCAGATGCTCAAGTCTGCTTCCTCTGGCAAGCTGGAGGCAATTTCCAAGCTGCAGGAGGCTCCCATGCCAGCCTCGGTGGCGCCCCCAGCCAGTGCGGTCGAGCCAGCAGCTGAGGCGGCAGCGGCAGCAGCGGCGGCGGCGGCGGCAGCAGGGCTGGCGGCAGCAGCACCGCCTGCATCAGCTGCGACAGTGGCAGCAGGGGCGCCTGCATCAGCTGCGACAGTGGCAGCAGGGGGCCCTGCAGCTGCGGGCCTGCCGCTGCCGGCGGGGTCATCCCGCTCCGCTTCGGCATCCCTGGCCCAGATGGGGCGCAGCCTGTCCAACCTGCTCACCCCTGCTGCCTCGGCGGCTCAACCGCCACCCTCCCTTGGTAGCACGCCGTCAGCCTCGCCTGCCACCGCGCCGCTGCCTGAGAAGGCGCCCAGCCGGCTGCGCCAGCTGCTGGGCAAGCTGCGGAGCGAGCCTGCGCCAGGGCAGCTGCCGCTGCCGACGGGGAGGGTGGAGCTCAGCGGGCGTGCGCTGCTGCCTGGAGGCGCGGATGGCATGCGGGTGGCTGTATTTGATGAGGAGCCCACCTCCATCATCGCATACTGCTTGGCCACACGGTGAGGCTGCGCATGCCGTGGGTGAGGCTTGGCATGTTGTCCGTGTCCCAGCAACGCAGCAGAGGATGGGTGCTCCCTCGCTGCTGCCCGTGGTTGAAGGACAAGCGTGCTTTGGCGCTGACTCGCCTTCGTCTCGTCCAACCCGCCCTGCAGAGAGTACCAGCAGTACCTGCATGATGCCGTGGCCACGATCCTGTTTGGCGAGGCAGGGCAGCGCAGCAGCGCCGCTCCCTCGCCAGGTGGCGCTCTGGATGGCGGCAGTGGCGCGGATGGTGAGGCCACTGTGCCAGGCTCCTGGCAGTCTTTGCCCACCTCGCCGCGGGGTGGGCAGCCCGGCGGCCGGCGGGTGAGCAGCCTGGTTCCCGGCCTGCAGCAGCAGCAGCAGCAGCAGCAGCAAGCTGCAACAGTAGATGTGGCAGCAGCAAGCGGCGGGAGTGCAGTGGACGGCGTGCCGCCTGATACAGGCGCGGCATCGGCAGGTGCGCCACTACCAGCAGCAGCGGCAGCAGCACCGGCACCTGCGCCAGGGCCAGCGGTCGGGCAGTCGCCGGCGCCCTCCACTCGCACCGTCACACAGGAGGAGCTGGCTGCTGAGCAGAGCGGCGACTGGCAGGTGGGTGGCAAGGGTTGCATTGGGCACCTGCTGCTGCAGGCGCCTGCCGAGATGTGACATGATGTGTACAATGCTGGCTGCCCTGTGGAATGTGCCAGCAATGTTGGGACTTGCGCCAAAAGCCTGCGCCTGCGATCATTTGTCCCACACACATGCAGGTGCTGTTCTGCGAGCAGCAGCTGGACTGCCAGCTGGCGCTAGACGACCCGTCGCCCGGCATGCCCTGGGGACGTGCCCGCTTCCAGGCAAGGCAGGGGTGCAAAGTGTGCACGGGCGACACTGCCTCCGTGATGTTGGTAGTTGGTGGTTGTTGGCTGGTGGCTTCCAAGTTGGCTTCGACGTTGGCTTCGACTCATGGTTAGTAGCCCCCCTATGTCTTGACTGTCTTCCACACAGGTCACCGCATACTACGCCCCCCAGTTTGCGGAGCTGCGGCGCCGTTGCGTGGCTGGCGGCGAAGCCGCTTTCCTGGCCTCGCTGTCCCGCTGCCGCAAGTGGGCTTCCCGCGGCGGCAAGTCGGCAGCCTACTTTGCGCGATCCTGCGACAAGCGGTGAGCTTGGCAGCGAAGGCTGCCAGCATGGCGCTGCTGTTGCAAAAGGTGGAGGCTGCGTTGCAGCCAAGCCAACTGGCGGGCCTGTGCTCCAACAGCTGGGTTAGCAGCAACGCAGCCATGTCGCTCACTCCTCACACTTTTTGTGAAGCAGCTGCCAAACCCTTGGCGGGCAGTGCAACAGCACCTCTTCATGCTTTGCCGCCCACTTGTCCCTCCCACAGCTACATCGTCAAGCAGCTGTCCCGCAGCGAGCGCCAGTCCTTCCTGGAGTTTGCCCCCGATTACTTCCGGTGCGGCATCTTAATATTTTGGTAGGGTTTGTTGTGCCTGCGCGGCAGCGGCATGGCATGCAAGTTGGGCCCCCGCTGCTTGCTGCCTTTCTTCTTCTGGCTGCCAACCCACATCACCAGGCTGCCCTGCGCTGCTCTCAATGGCGCTGTCCACCCCATGCGGCAGGTACGTGGCCACCATGCTGCACCGCGGCCAGGACACGTGCCTGGCCAAGATCCTGGGCGTGTACCAGGTTGGTTGGTGGGGACATGAAAGGGGACATGATTTTGGTCATGCTTGCTGTGAGGGCGTGCCGGGCTCAGTCGGCGCCAGGCTGCCAAAAGCCATCAAACTGCAGATGCCTCTCTGCGCTGCCCCCGCCCCTGGCCTCATCCCTTGCCCGGCCCCAACCCTCATCCCTTGCCCGGCCCCAACAGGTGTCAGTGCAGTACAGCGGCGGCCGCGGCGCGCCCAGCGGCCCTGCCTGGGGCGGCAAGGAAGGGGTGATGGACCTGTTGATCACGGAGAACGTGTTTTACGGCCGTGAGGCACAGGTGGGGAGCAGAAATGCACTGCAGTGCACTGCGATGCGGCTGCAATGCACTGCCTATAGGTCGCATCAATGCGCCGCGGCTTGCCATGCCGGCACCCACGCTTTGCGCTGGCATGTGCATCTACGGCGCTGCTGCTCTGATGCTGTGTGTTGCGTGCGTCTGCACACATGCCAGCAGGCAGTGCAATTGTGCTCCCCTCGACCTTGCCCCTCCTGCCCTCCTGCCCTCAAGGTGGCTCGCATCTACGATCTCAAGGGCAGCCAGCGGGACCGATACGCAGCCGACGACCCCACCGCCGCAGGTGAGCTGCGCTGCGCTGCGCTCTTTGATTGGCCGGCTGCTGCTGCATGCGCACGTCAGGCAAACACGTGCCGAAGGCGTGCAGCAGTGGGCGCCAAGGCGCACTCCGAGTGATGGTGCTGATGCCCACTGCATGCATCCATGTGCCTGTGCCGCAGGCGCGGTGCTGCTGGATGAGAACCTGCAGGAGCTCAACCTGAGCAGCCCCACACTGGTGGGGCCCCGCGCCTACGCCCGCCTGCAGCGCGCGCTGTGGTCAGGTGCGGACTGTGAAATGCATGGTTACTCAGTTTGCAGCAGGCTGGGACAGGGCGGCGGTTGGCGGGCCTGCTGGTGCTGGCCGCCGCTGCCATCGCTCCTTCGTAATGCTTCTGCCACTGGCTAAGCCTCCCCTTTGTCCCTGCGCTTCTTGCAGACACTGGCTTCCTGTCCGGCCTGGGAGTCATGGATTACTCGCTGCTGGTGGGGGTGGACAAGGCGCGCGGCGAGCTGGTGGTGGGCGTCATCGACTACTGCCGCCAGGTGGGGTGCTGTGTTGGACCGCTGCTGCTCTGGGGCGGCTTGGCTGTGGACCGCTGCTGTTCCGGGAGGCTTGGCTGGGGCATGGGGGCGCAGCGGTTGGTGGGGAGCCTTTAGCGAAGGGGGCCTGGCTGTGGATGCTCAAGCGTGGTTTCTGTTTGCTCTGTGCGCTGCACTTGAGGCAAGCAGATGGAGACATGAGTCCACTGAAGCACAACCAACCCATGAGCAGCCTGCTGACAGCTCCTCCACCATTCCCCTGCTTGTGCAGTACACGTGGGACAAGCAGGTGGAGACGTGGGTGAAGAAGAGCGGCATCCTGGGGGGCGCGGGCAAGGACCCAACCGTCATCTCCCCCAAGCAATACTCGCGCCGCTTCAGGTCGGCATGAACCCGCGCACTGGTTGGCTGCGGCAGTGTGCAGGCCCCCCGTCACGGTTGCTGTGCCACTGCACATGCTCTTTTCTTGACCAATTCCCGCCCCCCTTATCTGTGCACGTGCACCCTGCAGGATTGCCATGTCCTCCTACCTCACTGTGGTGCCCTCCTGGGAGGCCCCCGAGCCGCCGCTGGACCCAGACGCCATGTAAATACACCCGGGATGCTGCCCTGCCGGCCCAGAGTGGCATGCTCATGAAGAGCCGTGGCCCGGCCACGGGGCTGCAGCCCCACATGCCATGCAGCCCACCGTTCCTGCCGCCCAAGCTTGCCTGGGCGGCTGTTAGCGCCCAGATGCCCGGGTGACCCGCCGCTGCGTCACGTCAGCAGCATCCGCACTACCCCGCGGCGCATCCAACTTATGACCTGCCTCACCAACTTCCTTGAGCGTGCATAGGCTTGTTTTTGGTAGAACTGAGCGAGCACTGACGAGTGTACCCATCCACCCACGCACCTGCCGCTGCCCTTCCTTGTCCATCATGTGCATGCACTTGCCTGCCCCGGCCACTTAGTGTGCCAGCAAAACCCAGTGGCCACTGCCTTGCCCCCTCACACACCCCACCCTGCACCCTTGCATCTGCGACCCATTCCGGCCCAGGCGGCCCTGTAACAGCAGGCGTGTGCGGCCAGCCAGGGCGCGCAGCGGCGGGCCTTGGAGGGCGGCAGCCACTCGGCGGCGGTCCTTGCACGTCCTTGCGCGGAGCCCGCCCGCCCCCAACCCAAAGCTTGCAGCGCCGGAGTGGCCGCCGTTAGCCTGCAGACAGCTGACCTGCCTTGCTGGAGGGTTGGAGTGTCGATTGCAGGGCCCAGCAGCTCAGGATCAGTGGCGCATCTGGGTAGCAGTAGCGGCGGCGGGCGGCAGCGAGGCGGGAGGCTGGCAGCCGGCACGGTCCCGGTGCAGCCCGGCCTGGTGCCACCCGCCCTCCATCTCAGCTGTTCGTGCTTGTTTGGATGAGCGTGCTGCCATCCCGCCAAAGGCTTACCTGCTGCGTGACGTCTCTGGTGAGCGCAGCACCGCCCAGCGCATGCAAGCAGCCGGCCGCGCTGCCGGCGCACCAGAGCGCTGTTCAGTCAACAGGCAGCGTCGCAGGCGGCAGCACGAGCAAACCCAACAGGTGCGCTGGCGGCCGCTCGCGAGGGTGCAGCCCTCGTGCCGCCAGCCGGCGGCCTTGAGATCCAATAGGCTCCTGCAAGTTGCTGCAGCGCGGCGGCCGGCTCTGGTGCGCCCAGGCGGCGGCTGGCGACTGCCCTGGCCCGCCCCGCCCTCCCCTGCAGGCCGGCCAGCCCCCGGCACACACCCCACGCCGTGACACCTCGTTGCAAGCGCACAGGACCGGCGGGAAGCCCGGCGAAATGATGGCAGCGGAGGCTGCCCAGGCCGGCTCCCTCTTCGAGCTGGAGCGCGTTCTGGCCCTCGAGGACGGTCTGCCACACGAGTGAGAGC
>VIYQ01003810.1:0-17603 GCA_009928355.1 Chlorella sp. CH2018 | reverse complement strand
GAGGGCGGGGAGGGGTGCGGCGGGAGGAGGGTGTGAGGGGGGGCCATGCGGGGACCGTGGGAGGTACGGTGGACCCAAGGGGCACATTGGCAGCCCCCGCGGCACTGCACCACCCGGCGGCAGCACCCTCCGCACACGGCAGTGGGCCAGCAAGCACATGCGCACGCACCTAGGCTGTTGTCGATGTTGATCTCGCCGACCTGCGAGGAGGCACCCGGAGGACAGGTCGCAGCGGGTTAGGTGACACGGCCGCCCGAAACACGCACAGCAGCAGCGGCAGCAGGAACTGGCCGGCGGCAGCCCCTGAGACCCCCGCCGCACCTCATTCTCGATCACAGCCACGTGCCGGCCACCCTTCTGCTTCAGAATGTGGTTCAGCAGCGTGGTCTTGCCGGCACCCAGGAAGCCGGTGACCTGCAGCGCGGGGGACAAGGCGGGCGGGAGGTGGGGCAGGCTCGGGCAGGCGGCGGTGCAGGGCGGGGCCCTGGGGGCGCGTGCACGCCCTCAGAATGCGTTTGTGAGGCCGGCAGGGCGTGCGGGCAGGGCGCAGGCGCGCCGCAGCCGCCCCCAGCCTTGAGGTAAGGCGGCCAGTCAAGCCGATGCCCTCACCAGCGTCACGGGCGTCTTCTCGCTCTCAGGCTTCGGCATGGTGCTGTTTTGAGCTGCTGCCAGGCGCCGCGCGGGCCGTAGAAGTCGCCGTGCGGGGCTTCGACCCGCCGGCTGAGCCGCCTGTGGGCCGCCTGCGCGCTGTCGGGCGCTGAACTGGCCCTTGTAAGCCTCGTAAACGCACTTCCAGCCGCTCGCGGGCGCTGCAAGCCGCCTGTCAGAGGGTGGGTGGGTCTGGCCGGCCGGGGGTGCGTGCTTGGATGCCGCCGCACTCTGCTGTTGCTCCGGGTACCCAAATCCTGTGCAGCGCAGCGCTCCCGGGCGTTGAAACTGGGCCCCCTCCAACCCTCCAACAGTGTGCTGCGTGCTGCGTTGCAGCGGGCCTCCTCGAGCCTCAAGTTGCCCCGATGCGCGCGAGTCAACATGCAGCCTCCCCAGCCGCCAGCGCCTTTGATCGCGTTCCCAGCCCATTCTCCCCCAGCCCAGGTGCACACCCCTCTCCCGCCTCCCCAAAAGCTCGTTGCCCCTGAGAGGGCAGCCGCGTCTGTGCTGCAGGGTGCCAGAGAGCCACAGGGGTCGACAGAGCAGCCCAGGGCCCGCCTGCATGATGCCTGGCCGCCGCCCACCTCGGGACGGCGAGGCTGCCGTACCGGAGCATTGCGCTCGCGTGCCCCTCTCTGGCCGCCTTCTCAGCGGTGAAATTGCCACAGATAACAAAGCGGGCGACTGGTGTCAGCGTTTTTTACATGGCTGGCTGTCTCGGCCAGACCCGCCCAGGGAGCTGCCTGGCACAGGGCACTCGCCGCCGCCGCGGCGCTGGAGTAGGGGTGAGCAGAACCGACTGATGGATGGCTGTTGTACATGGCGGGCGCACTGCTGCAGCGCCACACTCACTCCTTGGCATCTGCACACGATCCAAAGGAAGGGAGGCATCATGCATCGATCAGCAGGCCCCGAGGTTGGCCGGCAGCAACAGATGGGAACGGCTGCATACCAGCACAGCCTGCTCCTTCCCCCAACCGGCTGCTCCAAGCTGCACGCTGCAACAGACCATCACTCGGGCGCCCCTCTGCACCTGTGACGCCCTCCGCGCCTATGCTGAAGGTGGCCTCTGCCTCCGGCTGTGAGGGCGAGGCAATGATCTTGGCGACGCGCGTGTCGCCGCGCCCCTTGCGCAGCTGCAGCCGCGTGGTTGTGGCGTGCGCCATGATGTTGCCGCCCACTGCCTTGAGCTGCACGGGGGGGTGGGCCAGGTGCAGGCAGCAGGCACGGTTGTGTTTGCACTTGCAAGGAGCAGCCTGCTTTGCTGGCATGCGGCGGCCTGGAAGTCAGGGTAAGGGCTGAATCCACAGCATCCAGGCGCAGCAGGACCCAGGAGCGCACCGACAGGTGTGGTGCCGCAAACATCGCTGAGCCGCCATCCAGGTTGCCTTGCACCACCTGCAGCAGCGCAGTGGGCGAGTGGAAAGCAGACGCTTAGCAACGCGCAGCCGTGCCTGTTGCAACTGTGAGCCAGGCCACAGACGTAGCGGAGATTCCATTGATGTGTTTCAAGCGCAGCCCACAACATTGATGTGTTGCAAGCGCAGCCCATCCCTGCCCACCTGGTTGGTGACCAGCACTGCCACGCCAAACTCGTCGGCCAGGCGCTGCAGGCCGCGCAGGAAGCGGCCCAGGTGGTTTTGTCGCGCCGCCAGCTCGCCGCGTCCCATGTACTCGCTCCTGCAGCGGGCGGGTGGGCAAGCAGGTGGAGAGGAGTTGGCAGCGGGCAGCACCAGCCTGAGCATAGGCAGCAGGCTCTACAGCGCTACTGGTGAGCACAACTAGCACACACTGCACACGCTGCCCTGCCGCACCTGAACAGCGCGGTGGCGCTGTCCACGATGAGCACCGCAAAGCGCGACTCCGCCATCATGGCGGCTGCCTGGATGAGCAGCTGCTGCTGATGCTCCGTGTTGTGCGCGCGCGCGTATGCCACGTTGTCCAGCACATCCTGGGCATTGAGCCCATATCTGCACGATTGATGTGGAAGCAGCGGCAGAGTGGCCGCAGGTCAAGTCGGCAAGAGCACAAGTCAGCACGGGTCCTGTGCAGCTTTAGCCAGCCAGGTGGGGAGATGCCTGCACCGCGCCTGCCCTCCCTTCTTCCCAGCCTGCCCTAACACCCACACCCCGGCGCACCGCTCTGCTATCTGCACCAGTCGCTGCGGCCGGAAGGTGCCCTCGGTGTCGATGTACAGCGCCTTGCCCTCGCCGCCGCCCATGTCCACTGGCAGCTGGCACGTCACGCACAGCGTGTGGCATACCTGCAGCAAGGCAGAGGGGGCCCAGCACAGTGTTGAAGCGCGGCGCCGAGCAGGCATGCTCCTCGATTGGCGGCACCCAGGCACTTGCTATGCCTGCCGCCCTGGTGCCCACCAGGCGCGCACCTGCGTCTTGCCGGAGCGGTACTCGCCGTACAGCTCGGTGATGGAGCCCGTCTCCAGCCCGCCACCCAGGATGTCGTTCAGCGCCTGGCAGCCGGTGGTCACCATGATCAGCTCCTGCCGCTGCTCCATGATCTGCTGCGCGGTGGTGAAGCCCTGGGGCACAATCTTGGCGGCTGCGGGTGCAGGGCGGATGGGGGAGGCTGGTCGGTGCCGGGGGCGATGCAAGCCGGATCGGCGACATCATACAGGCAGGCACCAGGCAGCGGCGGTGACGAAGCGTGCACCCCGCTGGCCCAGGCGGCAGCACCCAGCACCCACCAAACCGGAACGCAACAGAGCACCCACCCATCTCCTTGAGCTTTGTGACCTTGGCTTCGCTGATGCCCTTGATGGCGCCCAGCTCCTTGGTGGTGGCGAACATGAGGCCCTCCACGGTGGCGATGCCTGCGCAGCGGCGGGGAGGCGCAGGCAACGCGTGGGTGCGGCAGCGAGTGGCGGCGCGGCGCCGCCGCCGGAAGCGGCGCCCTGCGGCCAGACGCCCCGCCCAGGGCAGCGCTCCGCACCTCCCTCCTTCAGCTTCTTGATGTCGCCGGCAGGCACGCCCAGCTCCTGCAGAGGGCAGCCGGGCGCAGACGGCGTCAGGCGCTGCCAGCCGGTCCCCCGGCGCGCCCGGGCCCCGGTCCAGACGATCGGTATGCCCACCTGCAGCGCGTCCAGCGCCTGCGGCCCGCCGACCCCCTCCTCCTCGGCATACTGCTCCTCCTGCACGTGCTCGGCCACCGCCTGCGCCATGGCTGTCGCTGCTGGGTGGGTGGGATGTCAGGCAGAAGGCGGGCGAGGCGCCCACTCGTCACTGATCAAATGCCGCCGCCGCCGCCCCGCTCTGGGCGACGCCGCGCACAAATGCGGCGGCTCGCCTCACAAGGCCTGCTGCCTGCACTCGCTTCGCTGCTCTGCCAGGAGGAGGGGAATGTATGGATCCTAGCAATTCACCAGGGGCATCAGGGCGCGCCGCACCGGCCAGGGTGCAGGCAGGGTGGGGCCGCTCCCCCCTGGTTGCGTTGCAATACGGCCAAGGCTGGTCGAACAAACAGGGGCAGCAGCGGATGATGCAGGTGGCAGCACCTCTGCAGCTGCAAGGCTATGCTTCGCATGCAGCAACCACACGAATACGGGCAGAAGCCCACAACAGCACAGCCCAGCCTCTTGCTGCTCGTGCTACTCGACAGCGAGGCTGGCACGAGCAGAAACACCACGCTCTCTGCCTTTGCCGAAGCCTCACCAGGCAACGTTTACATAGAGCATAAAGATGATACAAGAGGGATACGGCCACGCAGTGCTGGCCAGCAGGCTCAAACTGCGCGCGACCTCACTCGCTGTCACGGTGCTTGTCCTTCTTCCGCCGCTTGTGCCGCCCGCCAGACTCGCTGTCGCTGCCGCTGCTGCTGCTGCCGCTGTCGCTGCTGCTGTCACTGCTGCTGCTGGAGCTGCTTTCACTGCTGCTGCTATCTGCAGGCCATGCAGAAGGAGCGACGCACCATGTTGGGCAAGGGCAGCTGCGAATGCAGGGAGCGACCCAGCGCAGCCCGACCACCTCCATCACGCCTTCAACCCCAACCCACCGCTGTGCTTCCGCTTCTTGTGCTTCTTGTGCTTCTTGTGCCGCTTCTTCTCCTTCTCCTTGCGCTTCCTGCACGCATGGTGAGGAAGCACTCTGCTTCAGTCCAGCTTGGAGGCCGGCATGCCGGCAGAGAGGTTTGTGGGTGCTGGGGCCCGTCAGGCCAGAGCCAGGAAGGGGGCAGCCCAGCAGGGCCTGCTGCTGCTGCTGCAGGGGCAAGAGGCCGTGCACAAGCGACATGCAGCTTGCGCACCATGCAGCCTGCCCACGCCTCTGCACCTGTTCCTTCCACGACAAGCCCCCGGACCCCGCTCACTTCTCCTTGCGCTTCTTCTTGTCGCGCCGCTCCTTCTTGTCCTTGCGCTTCTTGCCATCCGCCTGCTCACACGCCATGCAGGGGGCAGTGCAGCCGAAGACCGGAACGGGGGGAGGGGCCGGAGCCTGGTCAGCACGCCGCCAGACGGATGGCAAGCACTGGCAAGGGCGCAGCAAGCAACCGCGCTTCCTGGTGGCTCAGGCTGCATTGCAGACAGCAAGCGTGCGGGCTCGCACTCCAGCTCACCTTGTCCGCAGCAAGCCCCATCGCTGCTGCCTCAAGCCGCTGCTCCCACTCGCTGCGGTTGTCCGTCTTGGCCATTTTGCGCGCCATCGCCTGCAGAGGCGGCAGCGCGGCAGGGGCGGTGCAGAATTGAGCGGGACTCGAGTGCACGCCGCGCACGCAAAGCCGGCTTGGCAACGCTCAGCAAGCTGCTACTCATGGCAAACACCCACTCACCTCTGCCAGCCCCTTGGCAAACTCGGCCTTGGTCTCATCCGCGACCTGCAGGCAGAGTCGGCGCAAGGAGGTGCGTTATGCGCAGGCGTCGGTCGGTCGGCGGCGGAAGTGCACAGGGCGTGGCGCGCTGCGCTCGATGCAGTCTCTCCGCCGTGAACCGTGACCACGCACCCCAGCGCTGGCCCTGGGGGCCGCAAAGGCCCTCCCAGCCCTCTCCACCTTTGGCATTTCTGGGCGGTGGCCCGGCAGCCGGTGCGCCATGGTGGCCGATCTTTGGCGCCCGCTTCTGGCTCTGCAGCGCTGTCCGCCGGCACAAAAGCGGGCCCTCGGTCAGCTGCGACGGCTCAGGAGGGCGGCTGAGTGCCCCTGTTAGCTGGATCACAGGCGCAAGCCGACAGACGGAAGCCTGGTTTGAGCCAGGAGCCCTGCCGGCCGCCTCCTTGTTTGCCGCCGCCGCTCTGCCCCTGCTTCGCGGCAGCCTCGCCGCATGCAAATCAATCGCGCGGTGCTGCAAGCTGAATGCTTGCTTGCATTCTGCCGCGGGCTCCTAGCTGCCTCACACCCTGGGCAGGGTGTGCTGAGTACCATTTGCCAACAGCACGCCCCCTCGAGCGGTGTAGGCGAGCTGCAGGAGTCTAGCCCAAACACGTGTGCAGCAACCACTGCTGAGTGTGGGCAGGCCTCCCTCTCAAGCTTCCCCCGGATGGATCAGTCATGTGAGAGGAACAGCGGTCATCAAAGCGGTTCCTAGCGGTGCAGGAGCAGGGGGCAGCGGATGCAACGCGCTTCATACTTTAGGGAGGGGGCAGGATGCAGGCACAGCACAAGGGGAAGCTAGAAGGCATGCCAGCGAGGGAAGATGTGCCAGACAAGGGATTGAACGCAAACGGATATCAGGACCAGAGTGAGCAAACCCGGGCAGGAGGCGGAAAGGGCGCCAAGCATGGTCAGCGGGTGAAAAGGGCGCCAAGCAGCAGTTCAATGGCATTTGCAGCGCCACTTCGGTTGGCGGGGGAGGGGGCATGTGGAGGGTGACTGCATCTCCTCGTTTGACCGACAACTGTTGCAGTTTGTCTGGGGCATAAACAACACAGCAACACCTGCAGCCTGCATGTCCAGCATGCAAGATGTGGGTGGCGGAGGCAGGTGCCTCCCCATGCCGCCTGTCCCGAGCCGCACGGCCAGCATAGCATGGCGAGGCTATCGCGTTGCTCCCTCCCCTGTCGGCCGCACTTAAGCCAGCAGATTGCAGCAGGATGCGGTGGACGAGGGTGGATAGGAGCCCACTGTGGGGCGACCGGCTGGACAGCGGCAAAGCGGGCCCTTGGCGCTACCTCTTCGCGCCACTGCTGCTGTACCAGCTCGTCTGCTACACGTGGAGGTGTGTGCGGTGGCTCACAGACTCGCTTGCCAGCCAATTCGAGCATGTGGTCGCCCACGGTCCGTCTGTGGACGCCTCAAGCCCCAAGAATGCATCGCAACGTTGCTCCGCGCCCTGTGGAGCAGCCAGCATCGCCGCCACGAAGCGACACCTCCTGCTGACCCGCCCGCCTGGGCCTTCTGCCCGCCGCCCAAGGCGGCGTGCAAGAATGCACCCCGCTGACCGCTGGTTCTGCCGCTGCCTGCAGGCAAGATGTGACGGAGCAGAAGGCCCGGCCATGGATCTGGCGAGAGAAACTGCAGTCACGCTGGCGCTATCTGCAGGTGCGGCAGTGGGCGGCATGCGGCTGCATGGCTGCAATGGGCACTTTGTGGAGCTGAACCCAGCATGCCACTCACTCATGTGGCATGCGGCAGGGTGAGCAGGTTGCGTGTGCATGCGTCAGACGAACCAGCCGCTGGCATGCAGCGGCTGCATGCATGGCTCAGGTGGCGACTCAGCGGCGGTGGCAGCACAGCATTCCCTGCTGGGCCCTCCAGCACCAAGCCAACCTGGCTGCATGCCGCTGGACCCTTCACAGGCTGTTGTGTGTTACCTGGGACCCCCTTCCCATCTGTTCTGGAACATTTTGCCCATGAGCCTGTGGGTGCTGGCGGTGACACTCGGCACCATCTTGTTTGGTGAGCGAGGGGGGCGAGCAGAGGCCTGGGGCCTGCACCTGCCAAGCACAGCATGCGTCCTGCTCTGCCTGCCGCGACAGGCGGCAGCGCCTCCATGCTGTTGTGCCTCCGCAGCCCTCTCACCACCACTGCACTGCGCACTGCAGAGCACTACACTGGGTGGCAGCTGGATGTGGGCAACGTGACCTATCGTGCCTACCGCAGCGTGCAATTCGTTGTCTCCCTGCTGGTGAGGGCTCCATGCGCCGGCGGTCTGCCTGCCGTTGGACGCCAGCCTGCTGGCCCCTCGCGGCACTGGCCTGCCTCTCCACTCCACCTGCTGTAGAGCTCTGCACTGTCTGACTTCTGCTCCGCACTGTCTGACTTCTGCTCCCGCCGCCCTGCCATGCACCGCAATCGAGCGCAGCTGTCCATGCGCATCAACCGTGCATTCAATCGATGGTGCGTGCCCTCCATGCCTGGATTGCGCGGTTTGGCCCTTGAAAGCTGTCCTTGATCTGAAGCGGGCCAGCCATTGGGTGCATACAACATAACGAGGTGCAGCACAGCTCTCAGAACGTATTGGCCTCCCAACAGGTGGGACGCACGCAACGGCTTCCGGGGTGCCGGTTCCGCGGTGGTGGCCCTGTGCTACCAGTGCCCTGTCTGGGGGGTGGATCCTGCAATTGTGGTGAGGCCTGGGGTGGCGTGCAGGCACTGTGTGCGATGCTTGTTGTTGTACATGTGGTGTGCCGGTCGTTGCACAGCACCCAGCTTGTGCAGATGCAGTCTGACACTGCCCTTGCCTGCAGGCATGCATTCGCAAGTGGGGCGTTGCCTGGCATTTCTCGTTAAAGGCCGAGCTGTATGGAGAGAAGCGGCTGGTGGGTACCGATGGTCTGAACCTGCGTTCCAACTGCCCGGGCATGCCCTGCATTTGATTCAGTACGCATGCCTACTAGCTGCCATACAATCTTGCCTGGTGCCACAGCTGGTGGTACAAGCTCGGTGCTGGGCAAGCAAACGCCTTCAAATGCACACCCACCGGAACCGCAGGACACCCGGGCAGAGGCGCTGTTTGACGCAGAGGAGCTGCGCGACTATTACAGTAAGCCAAAAGAGTTGCAGGCAATGCAGTTTGCCAAATGGGCCAGAGGGAGCATAATCAGCAGAAATGCAGCTGCACAGAGTGCCAGATTGCCCACAGCATCGTGAGAACCTGCAGCAACCTGCATCGCCAGTCGTCACGCCCTGCCCTGCACCCCCTCAGCCTTTGCCTGCTTCCGCCCCTGGTCTGGGCCCAGGCTACCCCAAGGGCAGGCACCTGTGCGCCAACATGCTGCGCCGCCTGATCCAAGAGGCAGTGGAGGCGCACACCGGGGGCATGCGGCAGGAAATGGTGAGGCGGGGTGGATGCTCGCCAGTTGCACCATGGAGCATGCGGTCACATCTGCAGCAGTGCCCCTTCGGCATGCTGCCGGCAGCGGCAAGCGCCCAACTGATGACGCAAACTGCCCAGGGCTTCTGCGTGCCCACCGCTCATCCCCGACCCAACTCGCATGCATGCAGTTTACGGAGCTGCAGTCGTCGCTGCAGCGTGGCTTCGACTCCATGAGCGTGTGCAACCGCATCAGCCAGCAGGCCCTGCCGGAGGGGCTGACCATGCTGTCCACCGGCTTCCTGCAAATCTGGCTCGTGAGTTGGAGGCCGCCAGCAACAGCCGGGGGGCCTGGGAACAGCAGGTGGCTGTTGGTGATGAGGCTGCAGCTGGACAGGGTTTCAGAAGCAACGGTGCCCGTTGCTGCGCTGTCATGGTGGGGCGCTGACCAGTGCGCCTGCTGGGACGCCTCTGGCCTGCTGGGCAAGCCCGCCGCTGCACACCACAAGCTGTGCTTCCACCTCACACTCTTGTCCCACAGCTGGTGATGCCCCTGGGGTTGTGGGAGACCAACGGCAGGGTGAACATCGCGGGCACCCTGGCGATGATGCTGGTCGCCATCCTCATGCTTGCGTGCGACGAGCTGGCCACCCAGCTGGAGCACCCGTGAGTGCCGGGGCTGCCTAGTGTCCCCGGAGAAAGGATGCCTGCTTGCGCTGGTGCAAGTCTTATGGGGGGTGGGGTGGAGTCATTGTGGAGCCAGACGGCTTGGGTAGCTGCCTCTGTGCATGGCTGCCATGAGCGCCATCGACACTGTGCCTTCCCTAACATGCCCTGCATACAGCTGGAAGCTGCTGCCAGTGGAGGTGACACTGCAGCGCACGCTCAAGGCGGTAGGGAGGTGCGTGCTGGCTTCAGGCCTGGGGGCCGCCGCCGGCTTGCGCATGTTGCCTTGCAAGCCTGCGGGCACAAATGCCAACCCAGGCAGCCCTGCTGCTGCTGCTGCTGCTGCCCCTGCCACTGTGAATACTTGCCATGCAGCCGCTGCTTGTGTGCAAGGCAAGTTGCCTTGCCCATGAAGCATCCCCCGTCCCCTGCAGCTCCCACCTGAACCTGGCACAAGTGGAGGCGATCCGGGAGCGGGAGCGTGCCAAGATGGCAGGCAAGGCGTCAGAGCTGAAGCTGGGGCCCACGTACAACGAACTAGCTGAGGGCGAAGCTTAGGAGAGAGGAAGCGCAGCCATGTTAGCAAAGCGACATTGTAGCATGACACAAACAAGGATGTAGCGCACCCAACATTTGGTGCTCAGTTTGTGCTGGCTTTGCAGTTTGATGAACGACTGCCGGTGCTCATTTACAACCCACTTGCTTGACCATCTTTGCAAAATTACAGGGCAAGCTGCATGCTGCAGTTGAACAGGCTGGGCAGCAAGGAGCCAATGGAGGTAGCCAGTCGTGGTCATAAGTCAGTCTGCACTGTGAAACGACAATATACTCGTGTTGCGTCCCGCTGGCCCCTCACAGCTCGCCGTGCTGCTCCGGCGACCGCGTGCGGCCCAGCACCCAGTGGTGCAGCGCGGCGTCCTGCAGCAGCGCAGCTTGGACCGGACGTGAACGCTCACAGCATTCCAGGCGGCCAGCAACGCAGGACTGCGTGTGTGCACCCCAATGACATCAGAGCAGGCACAGCACGTCCTTCCAACCCACCCCAAACACCTCCACGCCACCCCCCTCCAAACCCACCAGCTGTCGCTGCAGGTCTCGGTCCAGGTACACCGCCAGCGCGCCCATCAGCAGCAGCAGGGCCACCAGGCGGCGCGCCTTGCGCTTCCAGCGCGGCGTGCAGCCCGGCCCGCCAGCTTCGCCGCCGCCCGCCAGCTCCTCAGGGCTCCTGCGGGGCAAGCAGTTGCTGTTTGTTGCGCTGCTGTGTGAACCGCTGGGTGTACGGGCTGCGCAGGGACGCGTTGCCATGCTGCTGCATGCCAGAGGGCATGCCAGAACAAGCATGCACATGTGCATTGGGTGGCGCCTCTGTCTCCCGGCACCTGTGCACATGCCTCACCTGAGCACCACGTTGGCCACACCACCAAACAGCACGGCCAGCAGGGTGGAGGTGAAGCAGACGACATTGAAGGGCATAGACAGGTCTGGAATGGGGAGTGGCACCACAGCACCACAGCCCGTTGCGCCGCTGGCGCCGGCCAGGCCGCCCCACCCGCCGGCAGCGCCGCTGTACTGCTGCACTGGTGTGCAGCCGCTTACGCCAGACAGGCGGCGCAGCAGTGGGGGCTGCGGCGCGACCTCTGCCGCACTGTCTTGGGGCTGCTGACCAACCAACACAGCATTGGCGCAGGCCGGGGGCAGCAGTGTGGCCACTGCCGGTGGGATGTCGATGCCCCGAGACGCATCGGGCGGCAGGTCAAACACGCCCACAAATGCCACGCGGTAGCTGACGCTGACCACCAGCTCGTGCCACTGCCTGCCGTTGCTGGGTGCACTGCCACGGTCTGCTGCCTCTGCTGGGATGGCTGGCAGGCGCAGCAGCAGCTCGATGCGTGCTGTGCGGTCTGGCCGGGCGTCCACCGACTGCCACACCAGCTGGCTATCTGGCCCTTCCAACACCTGGCAGGAAGGGGCAGGGTCAGCAGGCATGTGGCTGAAAATCTCAAGCACCAGCATGTTGCAGAGCAATGCAACCCAGGCATACAACTCCCAGTTGCCCTGAGCAGCACTCGTGCTTGTCAACGCACAGCGACACACCTTGCCATCAAGCTGCAGCCGCAGGGAAGCAGCATCCACTGGAAGCTGCCACGGCACCAGCTGCATCACATGCAGCAAGCTGCTGCTGCCATCACTGGGCGGCTTGACGGCGCCCAGCTGCGGCGCCGCTGCTGGGACTCGCACACCCACAACCAGCGTGCCTGCCCGGCTGCTGCGCTGCACTGCATGCTGCACCACCTGCATGGCTGGAGGCGCACTGCTGCTGCTGCTGCCGCTGCCGCCGCTGGTGCCCTGTCCTGCACCCAGCAGGCTATAAGGAACGTGTGCTTCCTGCTGCCGCTGCCGTAGCACATCACACGCCAGCATCGGCCCGCGTGGCGTGACCTGCCGGCTGCAGCTGGTGCTGGTGTTGCTTAGCGCGATCGCAGTGCCTGGTGCCACGTACAGCATGCTGCTGGTTGCAGCGGGGCAGCCTGCCGGCAGGCTGCACCCAAACAGTGCCTCCACCAGACCTTCCTGCTGCTGCTGGGCTGGTGCTGGTAGCGGCAGCACCGCAGTTGCAAGCAGCCGCAGCTGCACCTGGGGGTACTGGTTGTTTGTGCTGCTGCCGCTGCTGCTGCTGCTGCTGCTCGCTGTAGCTGCATCAGGCTGCGGGACAACCTGCAGCTGCAGGCCCAGCGACACATAAGACGCTGCTGCAAGCTGCACCGGCTGCAGCAGGGCCGCCAAGCCGGCCTGGTGCCGACAGGGCAGCAGGCGGCGCCAGGCTGCCAGGTTCTCTGAGCAGACGACCTCTTGCGGCAGCCAGGCATAGACCTGCCGCTGCCGGCTGTCCTGCTGCTGCTGCTGCTGCTGCCCATGCCCTTGTGCAGCAGCAACGACCGGCGGCTGGTGCGTGAACCAGCCCACCTCAGGTGCAGCCATGACAGCCAGCTGTGGCGCGGTTGCCACCCCCGCACAGAGCAGGCCGCCCAGGGCCTGTGTGACGATTCCAAAGCCCGCCTGAGTGTCTGCCACTGGCGCACCAAAGGCAACTTTTAGCTCCAATCCAGGGGGCTTAGAGCCCCCAACGGCTGTGGCATGCTGCTGCTGCGCCCATGCCTGTGGCGAGGAGGCAACAGAGGAAGGGGATTCGTTGCGTCAGCCAGAGCATGCCACTTTGATTGGAACTACAAGTGTGCTGTGCCATCGATGGTGCAGTCAATGCCACTGAACAGTTGTTCCATTTACCCAGCGGCCTCTTGTGAGCGACAGCTCCAGCTGCTCTACGCCTTGCTCCCTGGCCAGGGCCAGAAGGGACGCCGGGAGGCTGCCCGCATGCCGGGAGTGCAATGAAGCGGCCACCGACGCTTCAAAGTGCACCTGCGGCAGAACAACAAGCTTCAACTGCTATACATCCATGCCCATGTGCACCTCTAAAAGGCGTGTGGGCAATTGGCAAGGGGAGTCACGCTGCACGAGTCAAGCTAGTTATCGCGCAGCTGATCGCCGCCGCTGGCAGGCCACCCACCAGCGCTGCGCCGTCGATCCCCTGCACCAGAATCTCTTCCGTGTAGCCCGCTGCTGCGGCCATGAGGACCAGCGCCGCCAGGAGCAGCGCGACAAAAGCCGAGCGCCCGCGGAGGGCCGCCCAGCCGCCTGAAACCAGCATGGAGCCTGCTACCGCGTGGCCATGGTGCGGTGATCAATGCGATCAGGAGCAACAGGCAGCGAATTGAACTGGGGCACCGCCACCGCCCCGCATGTGCGCCGTGCGGGCGGCGGCGTCGGCGTGCTCTGCTTCTGTTCTGGTCAGCCACATCCGTCATCAATATCTGAGGAACGTGCTTGCAGTGGGGTGCATTGACCCGCCACTGGCCGTTTCATTCTGCCCAGCCCCAGTACGAACTATGACCAGCAAACCTGACTTTGAAACCGCCGGCTCCATCACCAACCGGCTTGCCATTTCGTCCCATCCCGTCAACTGCGCATGGCCTTCTGAGTGAACGGGTGAACGCGAACCCAGGTCCCCGGGGCTGCATCCTATGCAGCAGCAGCAGCAGCATGCGCATGCGCTGCTGCTGGTCATGCACTTCTTGCACTGGGCACACTCCGAGCGTGCCATCGGACAGCGGGACGTGTTGTGGACCATCGAGTATGAAGTTTCTCAATGACCTGAAGGTTTTGTGCCGTACCACTTGTTGCATGGGTCAGAGGGCTGAAGGCCAGCGGCCAGTGCTGTTGCACCCGACCTGTGCGCCGCAACCCTACACGGGCTGGGGGGGCATGATGTTTTGGAGGGCGTACCTCACGCCAGAATGCTCAAATACCAACCTGCAGCATCAGTTCAGTGGTCAGGTACCCAAACCCTAGCCGACCACGGATGACTTGCCCCACTTCACTCCGTCTTCAAGGCATTGAGGCGGGGAGGATCGGCCGCCGCCCGGCGTGCACGACGCCGCATGGGCATGACACCGCGGCAGATCCCTGCCCGCCTGCGCCCTCCGCGGCACTTGCACGGCACCCACTGCGCCCCCACGCCTGCCCGAGGGGCCCCAGCTTTCAAAACCAGCAGCAGCAGGATGGCCTGTCGCCTGGCTGCTGCCCTGGGCAGCCTGGAGGGGCTGAGCGCCTCACGGTGCGTCCGACTGATCGTGGGGCTGCCGCCATGCCGCGCCAGGGCCGCAGGGAGTGGGTGCAAGCCCTGCCCTGCCCTCGCAACAACAGCCTGCCCCGCTCCCTGCAGGCGCGGCGCGCTCCCTGCGGCTGCCCAGACGATGCTTAGAGCGCCTGTGGCGCGGGCGGCCCCCCAGCGGCGGTGTAGCTCCTCGCGGCGGCTCGCCTTGCAGACGCGAGCGGCAGCCGGGGAGCCCCCCTGTCCAGGTGGGCGTGCTCGGCAAGTGGGTTGGGCCGTCTCGGAGCGCCTGGATCATCCGCGTGGGGTTTGAACACCGCCGCCACCGCCCCGTGCCGACGGCCCTGCGTGCGCCCCCCCTCCCCCTCCCATTCCCTGACCCAGGCGCCGACTGCCTGGCCGAGGAGGACGGCAGCGTGATTGTGCGGGACGACCTGGACGCGCTGCTGCAGGTGGGGGTGGGGCAAGCCACGCGCTCGTTGCCTGGCCAGGCAGAAAGCACCCGAACCGTTGGCTGCGCTTTGCTCCCTGCCGCGCCCCGGCGTGCTGGGCATCGTGGCCATTCATCTGAGGCGATCCGCCTGCCTTCCAGCATGCATCATGTGGCACTCTTCCCAACCAGCTCCCATGCTCCCCCTTGCTTCCCCAGGTGCTGCCGGCGGACATTCGGGAGCCGCTGGTGAACCACCCTGAGCGCGCCTCGCTGCTGGAGGTGGTGCTGGACCTGGTGAGGGGGCCGCCTGCTGGCCTGCCGGCCGGCCGGCTGGCCTGCACTGGCCCGCCCACTGGTCTGCCTGCCTGCTGCTGACAGCTCAGCCAACTCTGCTTGATCGTGTGTTCGGTTGCAGCAGCCTCAAGGCTTCATGGTACTGCCACTTTCAAGCACCCCTGACCCTGCCTGCCTCTCTCGTTCTGCAGGGCCGCCGCCCCGAGGCCCGCTTCCTGGGCAAGCCGGGTGGCCAGTTCCTGAGGGAGGCGGAGGTGAGGCCTGATAGCAGCCTGGGACCCATGCCGGATGGGGTTTGCTGGGCCTGGCATGGCTCTTGCCAGTGATGGATGGTGCCCTGCCCACGCCTGCCCACCCATGCAGCCTGTCCCACTGCGCTCCTCTCCCCCCGTTGCACATGTATCGCAGATCACCAAGGACGATCTGGCGCACGCGGAGGCGGCGCTGGGCGACTTTGGCGGCGACAACCGTGCAGGCGTGGAGGGCACGCTGCACCGCATCTCAGGTGCAGACATGCTGGGGGGGCTGCTGGTTGGGGTGGCGGGGGCCAGAGGCCCGGGGGCTGCCATGGCGTAGTTTGCTGTGGCTGCCATCTTCATGACGGACGCAGTTTTCCGGTAGTCTGTCCACACCCTTGCTCACCCATGCGCTCGCCCTGGGCCCGCCCCTGCAGCCATCCGCAACCGCAAGGGCTCCATCGTGGGCCTGACCTGCCGCGTGGGCCGTGCAGTGACGGGCCACATTGACATGATCCGCGATGTGCTGGATGGTGCGCACCTGAGATTGCCCCTGATATTGGTGATGCTGCACGCGCTGCCGCCACATGCTGAGGCATCCCTGCTGCTGAGCTGCAGCGTTGGTGGGCAGGCGTGTGGTGGAGATGCTGGGCCGCCCGGCACAGCCGCTGGCATGCATGGACTCAAGGCCAGCTCAGCGGTTCCTGCTCGACTTCCTGTGACAAGCCCGCACATCCCCTCCTGTGCGTCCCCGCAGTGCCCAACTCTGTGCTGTTCCTGGGGCGGCCGGGTGTGGGCAAGACGACCGTCATTCGCGAGATGGCCCGCGTGCTGTCGGGTGCGGAAAGCTTTACCAGCTGCTGGCAGCTTAGCTCGGCATCAACTCGGGCAGGCAGCCAGCCCCGCCGATGCTGCTTGGCTTGCTGCTGCTGCTCGTGCCTGCCCCATGTGTCACGTCGTTTCTGCAACCTCACCGCACGTTCCCTGCCTTGCCGTGCTGCAGATGAGCTGCACAAGCGGGTGGTCATTGTGGACACCTCCAATGAGATTGGCGGTACGTTGCGCTCTGGGCACATACCGCTGGGCGTCTGCTTGGGGGCAAACCAAGGCATGGTACCCCAAGGGCAGCGTGTGATGATGCCTTGTTGCTGCGCCCTCTGCCGCCATGTCCAGGTGATGGCGATGTGCCTCACCCCGCCATTGGCGGCGCGCGGCGCATGCAGGTGCCCGACCCCTCGCAGCAGCACAAGATCATGGTGAGGGCTGGGGGGCTGGCGGACGCAGCTGGGGGTCTAGCCCTGCACTTGCCCCGTGTGCAGCCATGGGTTGGAGAGGGGGAGGTGCTGCTCGTGGCACCCACTTCCATGCTTGGCCGTGCGTGCTGCCCGCTGCCCGCCAGCTGCAACTGATGGGGCACCCACCTTGCACCTCCCTTGTTTGCCCCTCGCTTGCAGATTGAGGCCGTTGAGAACCATGTGAGTGTGTGGCGCCAGGTCGGGGGTCAGGTTGGGGAGGACGCCTCCCTCGTCACTGCGATGGTACCCGGCCTGTTGCCTGCTGCTGCTGCTGCTGCTCGGAGAGAGGCCTGCTGTGGCCTCCCAATGGCCCTAAGGCATGCCAGTCCACTTGCACACACCAACGGTACGCATCATTGCCACCCTCACCGTGTGCAGATGCCTGAGATTGTGATTGTGGATGAGATTGGCACGGAGGCGGAGGCGCTGGCCTGCCGCACCATTGCCGAGCGCGGCGTGCAGGTGGGAGCCGCGGGACATGCTTGGTTGGGCACTGATTCCCCTTGCTGAGCACCAACTGGCCAGGGGCAGTGTGCCCTGCCTCTCTGCTTGGGTCACCGCCCAGCCAGCCGCTCATGCAGCATGGTAGCCCTGCCAACCGCCGCCGCCCTCCCTGTGGTGACGCCCCTCCCTCCGCCGCAGCTGATTGGCACGGCGCACGGCCAGCTGCTTGAGAACCTGATCAAGAACCCCACACTGTCCGACCTGGTGGGCGGCATCTGCTCTGTGACCCTGGGTGAGGGTGGGCAGCCGAGAGTGGGCACAGGCCAAGCGCAGCTGATGGCAGGAGGCTTGCATGGGAGGTGCAGCGTTGATGACCATTGAAAATTGAAGCCTGGCTATCCATCCTGCCAAATCTACCGCGCACCCATCCGCCCACCTGCACACCTCGCCACTCCACCGCAGGTGATGAGGAGGCGCGGTCGCGCGGCACGCAGAAGAGCGTGCTGGAGCGCAAGGCGCCGCCCACCTTCCCGCTGGTGCGCTGGTAGTTAGTTAGGTGGGAGGCCGGGCTTGGCATGGAATCGCTTACGCAGTTGGCAGCACCTGTTTACTGTCGCACGGGCGGCTGTTCCACGCAGTTCTGGTGCACAGCCAGCTGCAATCCTGGGGCCCAGACCCACCCGCTGCGTGCCATGCCCTGCCCACCCAATCAACCCCACCC
>VIYQ01003803.1:0-11638 GCA_009928355.1 Chlorella sp. CH2018 | reverse complement strand
GGGGCGGGCAGTGGTCCGCTTGGGGGGGCAATGTATGGGGGGGATCATGCTTATAAGCATGCCGGCCCGGCGTGTGCAATGCAAGCCACGCGCGACGCAGGTGCCCTGCAATGCAAGCAGAGCGCTCACCGCAGGCTGGCGTTGGTGAGGTCTAGGTAGGACAGGTAGGGCGTTCTGAATGGCCAGGTGGTGGGGAGTGTGGATCCCAGCTGCAAGTAAGGGGTTGCAGGGCGGCAGGAACGATGCAGCATCATCATCCAACGCAAGGGAAGCAGCAGGCACCGCACAGCCTAACCAGCTCACGCACAGAGCAAGAGGTTCAGCCTGCCAGCGGCGGCCATCTTGCAGGCAACAGCAGTTTGTTAGCCTGGGCAGCAGCGGCGCAGACCTGCGTGTTGGACAGGTCCAGAGCAGCCAGTGACGAGGCGATGATGAGCGACGGTGGGAACTCGGGCAGCTGCCCGCGAATGCCAGTGGACGACAAGTTCCTGCGCAGCGCAGCGGGGACAGAAGGCACAGCAGGGGCTCAGCAGACAGAGCGACACAGCAGGGTGTTCAGCGGGCACAGCAGACGCAGCAAATATGGCGCCAGCAGCAGGACACGCAGGGTGCTGAGCGCACCCTGCGTAGCATGCCTACTCAGCCAGCGCTCACAAGTGCAGCAGCTCGCAAAAGACGGCCCCCCGTCCAGACATGGCTTGAAGGTCGTCTGCCCAGGTGTCGTTCGCGTTGAGCAGCAGCGATAGAGGGAGCGCACCAGTCAGCTGCAGGTGTTGGTTGGCGAGTGTGCAGAGGCCAGGTGAAGGATGCAGGCGAAGCAGGCATGTCCCCGCAGGCAGGGGGCCCAGGCACTGAAAACCAGTCAGGCAAGCTTCTTTTTTTCCCTCATGGCAACCAACACCTCTAGACAATCAAGCTCGGTGGCGTCACCTGGGTATTGCCCGCCAAGCTGATGTGCTGCAGGGCGCAGTGGCGCTGCGGCGGCAGCGGGCCCCACACGCCCGAATAGGCCAAGTCCACCTCGCGCAGCGGTGCCGCCTGTGGGGCGACGCAGCAAAGGGGACAAGGAAGAGGGATCAGTTCAGGGCGGTGACCGATTAGCGGATGACAGGAAGGTGCTTTGGGTGGCAGATGATTGCTCTACAGCTCTACGGACAACAGGCAGAGCCAGGGTGCAGGCGCCGCAGGCGTGGCTGCCAGCTACGGACAGCAGGTTGTATCAGCTCATGCCTGCACTCTGCCCACGGCACAGGTGAGATGCAGCGCAGCATGGTGTGCTGCAATGCAAGACTGGGAAGATGCCTTTGGCACAAAACCCCAGCTCCAACGCCCGCCTGGAAAAGCGCGGGCGGCAGCGGCGCGTTGAGCGACGCTCGGCGTAGCACCAGGGACCACAGCTGCAGAAACGGCTGGCGCGGCTGCACCAGGCGCTCCACGCTGTCCATGCTGAGCGCGATGCCCGACAGCTCACTGCACAGCACAGCGAAGCAGGGGCGCGGCGCAGCGCAGTGCGGCGCGGATCAGTGGTGGCGGCCGTGTTGATGCATTGCAGCGACTGCTGCGCAACACGTACTGGTCAGCAGCGGCAACATCATTGGATGAACGGCACAGCGCAGCATGGCAGCAGCACTCACAGCATGACCAGCCAGGGCAGCTCCCTCAGAGCCTCCAGGTCGGCAATCGCGGGGGCGGGCCCCAGAGCTCCACCGCCCTGGGAAGAGCCGCCTGCCGCCCCTGCTGCCCCCTCTGCTTCCGCTGGCTGGTACACCAGCCTCAGGGCACACACTGCTGCCTCAGCCGGGCTGCCGCCCAGGGCATGCGCTATGTCTTCACGGACGCTGCAGCAGGCCACGCCGCCCCACTGGCAGTGGTGGAGCGCCGAGTCGGGAGCCCAGCCCGGCAGCCCGCCAGGCCCCGCCGCCGCCTGCAGCCGCTCCCAGCCGCTGGCACTGGCCCGGAAGCGCAGCAGTGCTTGCCCTGCAAAGTGTGGTGGGAGGCACCCAAGCAGTATACAGTGGAAAGAAGCGGGCCAAGTGTGGCGGGAATGGGGTGGGCTCTGGCGGCGGCGGCGCCAGCGGCTGCAGCACAACGTGAGCGAGCAGGCGGCATGGCGCACGTTCAGCGTTGTCGGCATCTCCCGTGCACCCGCCCAGTGCAAGCCAGAGGGCCGCAGCAGCCCAGAGGAGCGCGGGTGCGCTCAGCCGGCGCCCCATTCTCGGCCGTCAGGCCCTTGCGGGCTTTCCCATGCTGTCGAACAGGCGTGGCTGATTCATAACTGCTCCGCAGGGGACGAGCGAAGCCCTGCATGGAGCTGGTGGTGTGTGCCGCCTCGCTCAGCACGTGAGTGGTATGCCCGCCTGCTGCTGCCAGAGCCACAGTTCCACTACCGGGCGTTGTGAGAGGTCAAGAGGGCTCCCCCGCAAGGATGCTGCGCAGGGCGAGCGTTCAGAGCGCAGAGGAGCTGGACGCGGGTGAGCCTCAGCTGGTGAAATTGCTTATCGGCAGGTGTTTGCGGTGATTGGGGCGGCCAAGCCAATTCCCCCGGACCCTGCTCGGCCGACCTTGCTCGCCGCTAGTCGCCCCCTTGAGCTTGGAGCCTCTGAGAGCGAGCGCAGGCGGCAATGCTGCTGGGACACAACCCAAGTCAACGCCATTGGGCGCGCGCCCACAGCCCCCGAAGAGTCACCGCCCCGTGCCCGCCCTGCGGTGCCGGCACTTCACTCCTCTCGTCCGCCTCGCTGCCGGCCACCCTGCAGAGGAGGAGCGCGGCAACCGCATGCGTTGGAGCAAGGACAACCAGGCCAGGTGAGACTGTAGGGGGGGGCACAGCAGTGCAGGCCCGCTACAGCACCCTGCATCACGGCGCGGCCCCTCTTAAGCTGATCGCTCACTTCCCACCTGCCCCGCGAGCACCCACCCTTGCACCACCCACCTGCTGCAGGTTTGAGGCGGCCGTGGAGGCCGCAGGCGGCGTGCTGCACGCCATGCCGCGTGCCATTCTGGATGCACTTAACATCCCTGGTGTGTCGTATGCACAGGTGAGCGGCCACATGCGGTATTTTTGGATATCCGAGCGGCGCCGCGGAATTTTACTGTCAACTGTCAATGCCTGCTGGCTGCTGGCAGATGGATGCATTGCCTACTCATCCTCTGCACCCATTGCCACTTGCCACAACGCATCCTCCACGGGTGCAGGTGAAGTCCCACCTGCAGCGGCATCGCACAGCCTACGTGGCCGACTGCCTGGCCCGCGGCGAGGTGGTGGATGTCTCAGAGGCGCAGCTGCGTGCCTCTCAGGCGCTGCTGGAGAAGCGGGCTGCCGGCGGTGGCAGCGGCGGCGGCGGTGGCGCTGCCGGTGGCGACAATGCCCGCTCTGCTGCAACCAGCAGCCGGCGGCGCCCGGCCTCCAGCATGCAGCGCAGCGATGGCAGCAGCCCTCCGCCCTCGCAGCAGCGGCAGCGCCCTCGCTCCGACTCGGCTGCAGCCGCGCCCATGGACACAGATGGCGGCACCGGCAGTGGCAGCGCAGGCAGGCTGCCCGAGCGGCAGGGGAGTGGCTGGGCGGCGGCAGCAGCAGCACAGGGCGGGGCAACAGGGCGCAATGCAGCGGCTGTGCGTGCCGCCGGCAGTGGAGACGGCTGCGATACCGCGGTCAGCGGCTCTGAGCAAGCCAGCGATCCCGTGCCAGCCAGCAACCTGGCGGTGGATGGTCGCAGTGGCCAGCCTGGCAGCTCTGCCGGCGCAGCTGCCGCGCCCGCAGCAGCGGCCGCAGCAAGCGCACCGCCGCTCCAGGGTGCGCCGGCTGCCGCACCGCAGCAGGCGGGGGCTACCGACAAACTGGAGAGCCTTCTGGCACGGGTGCAGCAGCTGCACGCTGCGTCCGAGCTGCTTGTGGCTCAGATGCAGGAGCAGCAGCGGCAGCAGCAGCGCGCTTGGATGGCGATGCAGCAGGCTCTGCAGACGCTGCAGCGGGAGTGTGCGGTGAGTTAGTGAGGGCCAAGCTTGGAGTGAGGGGCAGGCTTGGAGTGAGGGGCAGGCTTGGAGTGAGGGCAGGCTTGGAGTGAGGGTCCAGATTCGAGGGAGTTGTGAGTGGGATGCATGCAAGCTGCTGCGGACCGGATGGCTCTGGGGGTTGTACTCCATCGCTGCCCACTTGCACCGAGGCATGGCCTCTGAGCGGGCGAGTGCGTGGGTTTGCCCTTCAACTTGCTCTGCAGATCGCCATCCTCGAGTCTCAGCAGGCACCAGCAAGCACCATGCACCTTGCACTGCAGCAGCAGCAGCAGCAGCAGCCTCAGGGCAGCTTGCAAGCTGCCGGTGCCGCCAGCCTGCATGCAGGCGCTGGGGCACCCAACGACGCGCAGCTGCTGCAAACACTGCTTGCACTCAACAGCTCTCAGCAGCTGCCGCTGCTGCAACAGCCGGTGCAGCAGCTGCTGCCTTTGCAGCCGCAGCCGGTGCAGCAGCCAGCACCGCAGCTGGGGAGCCAGGGCGGGCTGTGGGAGCAGCGGCTGCGTGCGCAGCTGGCCAGCGGCCAGGGTGGCAGCAACGGAGGAATGAACTCCTTGCCCCCAGGCAACAACTCGTTCCAGCAGTTCCACCTCAACAGCGTGGGGCCACAACCGCCCGCAGCGCAGCAGCAGCAGCCGGCACCGCAAGCAGGACAGCAGCAGCCGCAGCAGAAGCCGCAGCAGCCGCAGGAGCAGCCGCAAGCAGTGCAGCAGCAGGAGGCGCAGCAGGCACAGCAGCAGCAGCAGCAGGCGCAGCAGCAGCAGGCGCAGCAGGCGCTGCCGGTTGACGATGCGGTGTCCATGCTGCTCAACTGCTTCCCGGCGCCAGCTGTCGGCACCGGCATTGGGAGCGGCTTGGGCAGCGATCTCAAGGCGCTGCTCAACTCCTCAGGGTCTGAGTCAGGGGACAGCCTGCTGGGCTCGCTGCTGAGGGCTGCGGGCGGGCAGCCGGGGGTGGATGACCTGGCAGCCATGCTGTCGTCCCTTTAGCATGCTATGATTATCCATTAGTTGGAGCCATTGGTCAGTTCGTTCCATGTTGATCCGTCAATCCATCACCCGTCTTTCCTTTTCTGTGTCACATCCTGTGTTACCTTTCCACTCACTTACACCCTCTCGACATGCGCTGAGATGGCTCACGTGTCACGCTGTAAAACAGATGAACCGATCATGCTGGAACGCAGACGAACCAATCATGGTGGTGCAGCAGCCTGCAGCGAAGCCGCCGCTCCTGTTCTTGTAGCTGCTGCTCCCTCTGCTGCCGCTCTTGCTGCTGCGCTTTCTGCTGCACTGCTGCCTGCCGCCGCCACGAGCACCACACTGTCCCCCCGCACAAAGACCTGCCGCAGCTGCCGCCGCCGGTGCTCCTGCTGCCGGCAGTTGCGCACGCGCTCCCGCCCTCCTGCAGGCGGGAAGGGCGACAGAGCAGCACCTGTTGGCCACCAGAAACGGCACGCGCGTTGAACATGGCTCCTTGTACCTAGCAGTGATGCAGGCGGTAAATCTCTGCATGGCTGGTCAGCACCCAAAGCACAGCATAGGCAAGCACCCAGCCGTGCCCAAAGCTGTGCACCTGCCACAGCTGCTGGCTTGGTGCGCTGCACGTTGAGCAGTACAGTGTACTGCTCCTCCACGTCTCGCAGCACCAAGTTCATGTACTTGTCAAATGCAACCAGGGTGCCTGCATGCGTAAGGGTGGGAGTCGGAGATGAGGGATGCAACAGTGAGGGCCAATGCACGGGTCCAGCCAGAGTGGGAGCCCAGCTGGCCTTGAGCAGCCGGGCAGCCGCGGTGAAAAAGCTGGCCAGGCAACCCAACAGACAAGCATCACCCACCATTGCACAGACAGCAGCAGCAGCAGCAGCCAACGCAGCGTGGGCAGCGCACAGCAGTCTCCCACCTTCTGAGGTGCCCCGCACGCCACGAGCATGGCGCGTCACCACCCGCACACGTGCCCGTTCCTGCAACAGCCAAAAAGCATGGTATGATGGCAGCTGGGTGACATGGTGTGGGGCAGCTGGGTGACATGGTTTCGTGCTCGCGAATGTGGGCCTCCCTCCTGCAAGCCTGAGGGAGGGCGCCTGCTCTCTGGTGGTCCTATGCAAGCCAGTCCAGCTGGTGCAATGCTGCACGGGCCAGCAACATGCCTGCAAAAGCGCATGAGCGGCTGCAGGCACTGCCGGGCGTGTTTCCTGCCTGCCTGGCCGCCCACCTGGTAGCAGCGCTTGAGCAGCAGCATGGGCCCTTCCCGCACACGCTGCGCGATGATGTCCAGAGGGCTCGTCTTCAGCCTGCAGCGATAGATAGGTTGGGGACACACTCAGTGCATTGCATATGCCACTCGCAAGAGGGTGCAGCGCATGAAGCCTGCCTGCCAACGCCCTGCTGGCTGCCACACGTGCAAACGGAACGAAACTAAGCACCGCATGGCAGCAGCAGCAGCAGCAGCCTCCTGCCCCACGCACCGCTCCCGCTCCGCCTTCTGCTGCAGGTACGACAGCCGCTGCTTCTCGCGCTGTGCCGCCTCCTGCGCCTCCTGCGGCGGGAAGGAACGGGTGGGAGGCGTGCTGCACGTCAAATATGCATCTCGTATTGCCTTTCCAGCCCCCACGAATGCGACACACACTGGCAGCGGTGTTAATGGCAGCACTGGCGTCCCTTGAGCGCCGAGCCGCCCATGCGCTCACCTTGCTCTTCACGGGCCGCTGCTCCTCGCGCCAGGCATCGGGGTGGCCGTCTGGCAGCATGAAGCGGCAGCGGAAGATCGAGTCGAGCGGGCGGGCGGCGGGCAGCGGCGGCAGCAGCCCTGCCGTGGCCAGGGCGAGGTAGGGATTGAAGGATCGCGAGAAGAAGTCGAGCTGGGGGTCACGGGGAGGGCCGGCAGGCCCCCCAGGCGCCGGCAGGGTCATTGTGGGGCGCGGCCAGGCCTCAGACGGCCCCCAGGCGGGCGTGCAAGCTGCTGGTGCCCGCCGATCGCCGCTGCAAGTGGCAACCAGGCGCGGGGCGTTGAAAATGGCCAAATTGCTAAACTTGCCACCTGGCAAGTGGGGTTCGGGCCGCCCCCTGGGCCCCCAGCAACCTCGCCCGACACTTTCCGGGCACCTGTGCACCCGCCGCAGCACGGAGGCCGCCATGCAGCGCTCCCTGCAGGCACCCACGCCGAAAGGCAGCCCGCTGGCCGGCGGCCCCAGGGTGCAGCCCCGCCCCGGCAGGCAGTGTGTGGTGATCCTAGGCGCGGCGTCGGGTCGCCGGCGAGGCCGCAAACCTGCCGGTACGGCGCAGGGCAAGGCTGGCGGCAGCCCCCCCGCCGCCGCCGCCGCCGCCGTGGGCAGCGCCCCGGCCGCAGACCCGCCCGCCTCTGCGCTGTCCTCCATGGCGGTGGCCGCCGAGAGCGAGGCGGCCAGGGTGCAGCCCATGGCGGTGACCCCCGAGGACTTCCAGGCGCCCTGCGGCCAGGTGGGTGCTGCCGCTTGAGCGGTCCGGTTGCCCGTTGGACTGCGTGCTGGTGGCCATGTGGCTGGGGCGTCAGGCCTGCCCCTGATCGTGCCGCAGTTGGCGAGCGCCATGCGATTCACAGCTCACCCACAAACCCATGCAACCCGCCTGCCGCATGCAGCTGCTGCCCATCAACAAGCTGTCGCCGCCGTCGCCCGCCGACGTCTACCGCTGCATCGGCTGCACCAAGCCCGAGTGCCAGGCAGGCAGCTCTGGTCGCCTCTGTGCATGGGGGTGGGGTGCTTGCCTACCAATCTTCTGCGGCTGCAAGCCACTGGGGCGGCATGCTACCACGGCGGCACCTGCAGATGGATGGGGCCTTTCTTGCGCCAGGGCGTGCCTGCCCGCACGCTGAGGCGGGCGCTATGGTGCCACCCTGCTGTGTGTGCAGGGCCCCAACGGATGCGCTTCCCCGGACATGGCATGGCGCAATAAGCCCGACGGCTACCTGAAGAACATCCTGACGGCCAAGGTGGGTGGGGGGCGGGCAGAGAGGGGTGTAGTGGAGAGGCTCAGTTGGATGGCTGCGCATGTCAGCTGGACGATTGGCTCCTGGCACATGACGGTCATATCAACGGTCATATCAACTTGCGGCTCGCTCAGAGCAGCAGCACGTCCTCTCTCCGCGTGTACATGTGTGCTCCACGTGCACACGTGCACACGGTCTGCTCCACATGTGCACACGCATGAACCATGCACTCTCTCTGCCTGTACACATCGGCACCTGCCCCGCAAGCAGGTGTACAAGATTGCGGTGGAGACGCCGCTGCAGGAGGCCCAGCAGCTGAGCAAGCAGCTGGGCAGCACCATCATGCTGAAGCGCGAGGACCTGCAGGTGGGAGGGGGGAGCACTGTGTGGAGGTTAGTGCTGCGGTTGGGGGCGGCTGCAGGGCTGCTGCTGGCTTGCAGAGGGTGGCCTGCTGCCCTGCGTGTGCTTCCCTTTTTTGCGCCCTCTTCTGCCCAACCGCTGCCACCGTAACCTTCCCCCGCAGCCGGTGCGCTCGTTCAAGGTGCGCGGCGCATTCAACAAGATGAGCCGCCTCACGCCGGAGCAGCTGGCCAAGGGCGTGGTGTGCAGCTCGGCGGGCAACCACGCGCAGGTGGGCGGCAGTTAGTTTGGGGTGCTTCGTACTGGCTGGTATGGGCGGCAGCACGCCTACTGCCCACTCTCACTTGGTTCTGTCGCCCACCCCTATGCGTCTGCCTGCTCCATGTTGCGCAGGGCGTGGCGCTGGCGGCGCGCACCCTGGGCTGCAAGGCGGTCATTTGCATGCCCACCAACAGCCCGGAGATCAAGGTCAACGCGGTCAAGGAGCTGGGGGGCATTGTGGAGCTGGTGGGGGAGAGCTTCTACGAGGTGAGCAGGTTGGGGGAGCAGAAATGACTGTGGCAGTTCATGATGATGGGCGCATGATGCGCGCGTGGCGGCAGCTGGTGGGAAGGTGGGGCCCGGAAGTCACTCCAGACGGGGGTCAGAATATAACCTTTCTGTGATAGCTGCATGCCTCTTGGTTCGGCCTGAGCCTGAGCTGTGGCGGGCAGCTGTGCAACCTGGGAGGAACGTTGGGGCAACTGACGAAAGCTGCTTGCTTGTGTGGCCCCTCATCTCCCACTCGCACACCACCCCCTCTTAACCCTCCTCCCTCCCCGCCCTCCCCTTGCACCCCACTTTCCTTCACCGAACAGGCACAAATTCGCGCGCAGGTGGGTGTGAAGAGCAGCCAGGCATGATTTGAAGGATGGACGGCATGGTGAACAGCCGCGCAGCCTGTCTCCTGCTCCGACGCACCCCAAACTGCCCCGAACCATCCCATTTGACCCTCTGCAGAAGTATGCGGAAGAGGAGGAGATGAATTTCATCAATGCCTATGACGACCCATTCACAATATGCGTGGTTTGGGAGATGCAGGGGGGTTTGCGGGGGGTTTGTGGCAGAGCTGTGCTTGTTGGCCTCTCTGTCGTCCTTACCTTTGTTTGTGCCCAGTGGCAGAGCTGTGCTTGTTGGCCTCTCTGTCGTCCTTACCTTTGGCCACTCATTACACTGCTGCACTGCAGGGCAGGGCACCATGGGCCTGGAGGTTCTGCGTGAGGCGGAGGCGCTGGGTGGCGACCCCGACATGATCTTTGTGGCCATTGGCGGCGGCGGCATGATTGCAGGTGGGCACAGGCCCTGCTGGGAGGGACAGGGCCTGCCGGGTGTGAGGGTGGGCGGCATGGATACGGGCAGTATGTGTAGTGCGGGCTGTGATCTGTGCAGGAAATGATAGGCCGGGGCTGTGATTCTGTGCAATGTGAACCTCGTGCAGGCATTGCTGCAGTCGTTCCCCGCTTTCCCAAGAAGCGTTGTATGGCCTTGAATGCAGGCATTGCTGCGGTGGTGAAGGCGCTCAACCCCAAGATCCAGGTCATCGGCGTGGAACCGGCGGGAGCAAACGCCATGTGCCAGGCAAGTTGCGCTGGCTGGGCAGGCGGCCAAAGGCTAGCCGCGCTGATATTGCAGGGGGCCCATGGGGAGAGGTGGTGGTGGGGCTTACAGCCAGCTTGAGCTGCGCTCGATGCGAGGTTGATGCCACGCATGGCTCTCAGCCCAGCATTGCCACGCGCGTTTCTCCAGCCAGCATTCCCAGGGCAGGCAACTGTTGTGACACTCACTTTCTCCTCCCGTGCCCGCATGCAGTCGCTGGTGCGCGGCGAGCGCGTCATGCTGTCCAAGGTGGACGCCTTTGCCGACGGCGTGGCGGTGAGCACCTCCTGCGTTGAGCGCTGTTGATTGTGCTGCTGCCCGGCAATGTTTATCGGTTTCGCTGGCGTGTGCTGTGCCCAGCCAGCGAAGCGTTGCTGCATTGCAGTGCCATGCCCTCTCCACTGCTGAATCCTTCCATCAACCCTACAGCCCTCCGCCACATCCAATCGTTCAATCCACAGATCAAGCTGCCGGGCGCGGAGCCCTTCCGCCTGTGCCGCGAGCTGCTGGACGGCGTGGTGATGGTGGACAATGGCACCATTGCCACCGCGCTCAAGGTGCGGTGCTTATTGTAGCCTGCTCTGCATGAGCCGGGACGGACAGTTTATGGCCCCCGCTTCTGCTACTTCTTATTGCCAACCAATATGCTTTGATCCCTTCCCCCAACTGCAGGATGTGTTTAATGAGACGCGCACCATTCTGGAGCCCGCGGGAGCGGTGGCGCTGGCGGGCGCCAAGGCCTACCTGCAGGTGTGCTTTGAGCTTGTGAAGCTGAATGGCTGCACAGCAGGCTACACGCGAGCATTGTGGTCAGGGCTGCCACAGGCGGGCGCCAAGTGTGCGTGCCACCGCGACCTGTGCTTCCGATTCGCCTCGAGATCTTGCTGGTGTTCGAACCTGTGCATTGCAGTACTACGGCCTGAAGGGCAAGCGCGTGGTGGCGGTGACCTCCGGCTCTAACATGAACTTCGACCGCCTGCGCCTGGTGTCGGGTGAGGCTTGGGGGCTTGCGTTTCTGGCTGCGCGGCGCGCCTCAGGCTTGCATGATATATGGCAGCATGCCGTGGAGCTGGCTGCTCGAGTGCCCTTGATTCGCTCCACTTGCTTGGCGCTGGCTTGGCTCACCTGCAAAGTGTCGCCTGTCCCACAGAGCTGGTGGACATTGGCAGCGTGGAGACGATGCTTGCGGCCGCCATCCCGGAGCAGAAGGGCGCAATCGTGCAGGTGGGCAGGGGCGGGGCTGCTGAAAGTGCCGACCTGCCTCGCTGCTATGCTGCTGCAACGGCGGCCGCCTGCTGCTGCTGCTGCTGCTGCCGCCCCCTGCTGCTGCTTTCCGTGGCCTTGCAGCAGGAGTCGCACGAGCAGTTGGCTCAGCGACCCATCTCACTCCTGCCGATTTAGGGCTTGAAGGGTACACGACTGTCTCGCTCCTGCCATTGCAGCTGCTGGAGATGGCGGCTGGGCCAAAGGGCGAGCCCTTTGACGTCACTGAGTTTGAGTTCCGGTGAGCATTTCCTTGGCCGTCCCTGTTGGTTTCTGCTGGGTTCAGCTGTGCCATGTCACCGTGAGCCTAACAGACTTGCTGAGGCTTGCACACGTGCATACACCCATGCCCGATGCACACCCCTCTGAGTGGCAGCAAGTCCTCAGCCGGCCCTCCCTCCCCTCC
>VIYQ01003799.1:0-16478 GCA_009928355.1 Chlorella sp. CH2018 | reverse complement strand
CCGCCCACCTGCCCGCCCACCCATCCACCCACCCTGCTGCAAGCAGGCCTGCTGCTGGCGGCGATCCGGGAGCCCGACCCAGTTGTTTTCTTTGAAGCCAAGATGCTGTACCGCACAGGTCAGCGCGGGCTGCTCTGCACTGGTTGCCATTGCATGCTTCTGCCCCCCATTAGCCAGAAAGCCCTGCGTCGCACTGTCAACTCTCTAGCAGCAGCCCACCAGGTTTGGTTTCCACCGCTCGTTTCATCTGCAGCGGTCGAGGAGGTGCCGGAGGGCGACTTCATGCTGCCGCTGGGCAAAGCGCGCATCGCACAGGAGGGCTCCGACATCACGCTTGTAGGCTGGGGCCAGCAAGTGCGAGTGCTGGAGCTGGCGGTGAGCAGTTACTTGCATTTTTTAGCGCTGGTGCAGCTGCTGGAGCACCAGCGGCAGGGGGTGGCTTTGGAAGTAGCGATCTGCGGCTGGGCAGAGGCTTGCAAGTGCGGTAGCTGGCATCCAGCTGGCTGGGCTTGACACAGCTGCCTCTCACGCTGCTTGCGCTGCCGCTCTGTCGCTGCAGGCGAAAGAGGTGGCCGAAAAGGACGGCATCAGCTGCGAGGTGATCGACCTGCGCACCCTGGCTCCCTGGGATGTGGACACAGTTGCGGCATCGGTCAACAAGACCGGCAGGTGCGTTCCAAGGGGGTGTGCCCTTGCAGCTTGGGGGCTTGCACTCTGCGGGTGCGCACCGGCTCTGCACGTCCACCCTGCACGCTTGTGAGCTTTGCACATTGCTTCAACGCTACCTCTGGTCCCTGCTTGGCCGCTCCTGTTGCCCTCAGCATGCTGCCGCTCGTGTCGCACACAGCATGCCACTGCTCGCCTGGCCACGTGCAGGCTGCTGGTGAGCCATGAGGCGCCGGTATCCAGCGGTTTTGGAGCGGAAGTGGTGTCCCGCATCACAGACAGGTGAGTGGACTTATGTTGTGGGTCGGGATGTCGCTTAGATGCCCCTCAGCAGTTGCGCATTGGTTGAGGCGGTGCCCTGCATCACAGACAGGTGAGGTTGGCGGACAGGTTCCTTGGGGCGTTGCCTTGATGCCCTCAGCGGTTGAGTGCTGGTTGACGTGGTGCAACGCATCACAGACAGGCGAGGGCACATGCAGCTGCACCGCAGGCAGGTGTCTCTGCTCGGCGCACAGGGAGCAGGCGCGGTTGCCACTGGCTACTGGCGCACCACACCCTGTGCGCTGCTGCTTGCGCCTCCACAAGTGTGCTTGGGCCGCCCCCATGCCCCACCCGCAGGTGCTTCTATGCTCTGGAGGCGCCGCCGGTGCGCGTGTGCGGCTATGATATTCCTTTCCCACTTGTCTACGAGCCGCTCTACCTGCCCACCGCGCGGCGGGTGGCAGATGCGGTGCGGCACACACTGCAGCACAGCTGATGCTGGCGTTGAGTGAGCCAGCATGCACAGTGCACCGGCAGCGGCTGCAGGACCATACCGACCACCAGCTGTCGTGCTCGTGGAACTGCAAATGGTGTTCACAGCTGCAGCATGTGCACAGTTGTTGAGAGTGAGCCTTGTATCATAGCACGCCACTCTGTATTCTTTGTGCGGTGTACACCAATCTCTGTAAAGCTGTTGCATGAGCACAGCATGGCCCCAAAACAAAGACGTGCAACATGCAGGCAATCGAAGGCACCGGCAATGCATTGCAGCGGCAGCGTGGCTTGCACAGCTGCCATGCCAGGGCATTCAGCACAGCCACCAACCAATCAGATGAAGTTTATCAGATTGAGTCAAGCCGCCGTCAAGTGGGCTTGCTCAGCAACTTGCAAAAAGCTCGCCAAAGGGCACCTCACTCCTCCCGCCGTGCGCCCTCCTCTGCCTGCTCTTCCAGCTGCAGCACGAGGCTGCCGCTGCCCGCCACAGCGTGCACGCCGCGGCTGCCCCCCAGCTTGCAGCATTCGCGGTCCAGGGTGCGGTGGATGTACTGCCAATCGGCAGGCTCCGGCGGGTACAGCGACAGGTGCCTGGCAGGGGAGCGGGCCAGTCGCAGCATGGTGAACAGGCCAGCGCCGTTTTCAAACGGCAGTTACAGCTGCTCTGGTGCCACCAAGGCCAGCTCATTGCAACATCCATAATCGAGGCTTCCTAGCCACCACTCCTCTACCTGGCTCTCACTTGAGGCGGGTGGGGGTCATGATGAGCTGGCGCAGGCAGCCGCCTGCAGTGCTTACGTCAGCGTACCTGCGGGGCAGGAGCGGTGCGAGGGCACCGTGTCGCGACGCAGCGTTTCGAGCTCACCCGCTGGCTGAGCGCGGCCAACAGACGGACCAACAGGAGCAGCGCTTGCAAGCCCTCACCACAGCACGCCCACATCGTCGCGGTAGAACTCGGGCGGGAAGTGCGACTCGATCTCGTAGTTCTGGAGGACAAGCAGATCAGCGGGACAAGCGGATCAGCATACGGTGGCTGAGCAGCTGCCACAGCGGCAGGGGCGGCGGCGGGAGCAGCGACAGCAGCGGCGGCGGCAGCGGCAGCACAGGTGCTCCTCCCGCTCGCTCTGCCTCCATGCTCCCTCACCGTGATGCCTTCATAGTCCTGCAGCACATGGGCACAGAACACATAGCGTCACAAAGAAGGATGGGCTGCACCGCAACTTCAAGTTCCGCTGCAGGTTTCCCGAAAGAGCCGCCTGCACAGCGGCAAGCGCGCAGCCAGCCATGACCCTCCACCCACACTGATCAGGTCTCCGCAGCCATAGAGCAGCAGGCGGCCACGGTACACCTCTGCTCCCTTGGCGTGGTGGCTGCTGTGGCCATGCACCACATCCACCCCGGCTGGGGAGGAACAAAAGACAGGGTGGAAGCTAGCTCAGCTGGATCGCCCGGCACGGCTGCAGTGCAGCAGAAGGCAGCAGTGCAGCAGAAGGCAGCAGTGGGCAGCGGCAAGGCAGCTGGAAGACAGCCGGGAGACAACCAACTACTGCTGGCCCTCTCAGTGTCGACAGGGTCGACTGCAAAAGGTTTGGGAGGCCTGTGCATTCACCCTCATCGATCAGCGCGTGCGCAAAGCGGCGGTGCTCCTTGGGCACGTCGTAGCCCCAGTTGCTGCCCCAGTGCACTGCAGGTGGGCGATGTGCGGGCAGGTGGGATGAGTGGAGCAGTAGCGCCGGCAGAGGATGGTGTGTAAATGGGCATGCCAGACAGCTACAGCCGAAAGCATGCGGTGGCACTCTCCCACCACCCCCACCCACCTACCCGACACCAGCGCAATGTCCCTCTGCCGCTTGTGCTGCGCCACAAGCTCTGCTATGCGTGCCACGCCAGCCGGCGACAGGTCAGCCAGCGCCACCCCGGGCCGCCGCTGGCCTGCTGCCCACGAGTCGAACACGCCGCTTGAGCTGTGTCCAACAGCCCAGATCAGCAGCCGGCCAGGCTGGGAGGCGTCTGCGGCCGCCTCGGCAGCAGCGCTGGGTTGCAGCGGCACCACCGCCGGCGCCTCGGCTTCAGCTAGGTCCCGCCCTGCTCCTGCCGTCTGCAGGCCTGCATGTGCGGCAAGCGCGAATCACCAGCTCGGAACGTGCAGTGTGGGATGGCAGCGCAGGTGCTGGATCGGCCCCACAGCGCAATGCACGGGGGCAGAACTGACGCAAAGGTAGGGCAGTACGTACTACCAGGTATACCTAGGTACCTAGGTATACCAGCCGCTCTACATCAGGCCGCTCCTCAGAGCGTACCTGCCCCTTGCAGCACATCCAGCGTCTCCCGCAGCCCCGCCTCCTCCCAGTCCAGCACTGCGGGGTAAATGCGTGCGATTGAGACAGCAGCCGCACAGGAAAGTGCCGCACAGGGCCGGTCCAGCGTGCTGGCATGCAGGGACTTGTGCACCAGCCTGCAGCTGCGTCACGAACGGCAGGGGTTGCAGCCTTACCGTGGTTGTTGGCCAGCACGCACACATCAATGCCGGCAGACGTGATGGTCGCTACATTGCCTGCGGGGGCCACAGGGGATAAGGTGCATGCCGTCACCAGCTGGCGTCTGCAGCACATACCGCTGGCTCCTGGAGTCACCGACCGCCCCGCACAGCCGTGCCTGCTCTTGTTGCCTGGGCAGTGCCCAGGGCAGTGCCTAGGGCACTGCACACTCTCCCCCCACCTGGGTGCATGCGGTAGTTGATGCCCTTGCGGGGCCATGGCTCATCGTTGGTGGTCACCGCTGTCTCCAGGTTGATGATGCGTGCATCCGGCGCCTTGTCCTGCACGGCACAGCAAGCGCAGCGTGCACTTGGGCTCGGGGTGGGCAGTCGGCAGAGACGCAGCTGCCTGTAGGCTTGCAACACGACCGGCATTGCTGGCAGCTCACTGGGTGCTGCCAGCAATGCAAAGGCAAGTATATGTGTGTGTGCCGCTACGTCCCCACAGCGACAGCCCACCTCAAGCTGCCCCACCTGCATGTCCTGCAGCGCCACGCCCCAGGGGTAGGCCGCCGGCCGCTGGGCGGGCAGCGGCCCATTAGCGTCCGTTGCCAGGCGCACGTAGGCGCGCGCATCCCTCACACAGGATTCATACAGCACTGGATCGCAGTGGTGAGGCAGGATCTGGTCAACTCCCCGCCCCCTGCGGCAGAGGGTGTGTGGCAGGGAGGGTGAGGCAGCGGGCCTGGCGTGTGGCGGTCGTTTGCTGCCGACGTCCAACAGGGGCAGCGGCAGCTGGCTGGGCCGAGAGGTCGAAACTCCAAGGCACTCACAGCATGACGTCCCCCGTCAGCATGATCCTGGCAGTGCCAGGCGGCTTGGGGAAGGCTGGCATGGCCGCTGCCGCAGCGGTTGCGGCGGGCGGCGGAGCGGCAGAGAAGCAGCGTGCGGGGCGGGTGCACAGCCCGAGCGTGGCGGCAGCAGTCAGACCCAGGGCCAGCCGCCTGGACAGCTGCATGCACTGGCGTGTCGAGTGGGGCTACTGGGAAACCTGTAGGCAGGCGGCATAGGGCTGGCACGTGAGGACGGCAGTGGAAGCAGCAGCGGCGGCGGCAGCGGCGATGCAGTCGAGCTGAAGCGGCGGCCATGCTCGCGCGTTTGTTGCGATACGGCGACGACGCAGAAGTTCATGCGCCCACCTGCGAGGACGGCGAGCCCCAAAGGACGGCGGGGCAGAACCCTACTTGCTGTGCGCTGCACCAGCCGGTCTCGAAGCACGTGTATATCACAATATATGGATCTAACAGACATTTCACGCAGCGCCACGGCGCCTTGCTTCAGCCATGAGTGGAGCTGGGACCCGCGCTGCGGCCGCCGCGCCGCCGCTTCTGCCGTGGGGCATCAGGGCCCCCTGGGCAGCTCCTGCGCTGCTGATCGGTACCTCTATCTGGTGCACAGTCGTCCTGGGCCTTCAGCCGCCGTCCAAGCGCTCTCCTCCGCCGACCCACCCGCCAGCTTGAGCCTGGGCAGCCCAGCCAGCATGGCTGGCAAGAAGGGCAAGGGTGGGGGCGGCGCCAGCGCCACCAGCAAGTCCAGCGGTGGAGGGGCGAGCCCCAGCTCCAGCCGCGCCGGCGGCGGCGGCGGCGGGCGCGACGGCCAGCCGCCGGGCAACCGCTCCAAGGCTGGCGGCGGTCGGGGCGGCGGCGGGCGCGGCGGGCGCAAGGGGCCCGCAAACAACTTCATCCCAGCGCGGATCCTGCGGAAGTGGGCTGCCATGTGCCTGAGCCCACAACTGCCCCCCCGCCCGCACCCTTTGGAGCTGGAGCGCCCTAGCCTGCCCGGCATTGGGCTGCTGCAGCGCATCGGCGCGCTGTCGGCCGGCAAGAAGCTGGTGGCTGGAGAGCTGGTGGGGCCGGACAACCTGCTGCGCTTCGATTGGGACATGGTGGGTGGGCTGACGCGCAGGGCTTGCTTGCGGGTGGGCTGTGGGTGGACGTTGGCCCAGGGCGCTGCCGCCATGGTGCCTGGCCAGCTCCCTGCCACCAGCAGTGCCGGTAAGCATCGTGCTGCACACTACCCCCTCCATCAAAACGCCCTCCCCGCAGGCGGGCGGCGAGGTGACGAGCTGCAGCCGCGAGCTGGCGCTGCGCCTGCTGAGCACCTGCCTGCTGCCCACAGTGAGCCGCCCCGGGCCGGTTGCGACTGCAATAACGTGGCTGCCGCAAATGCTCGCCGCACTGGGGTCAAGCGCTGCCGCTCAGCTGAGCTGCATTCTAGGTCCAAAAGCGCCGCTGCATTCTGCCTGCCTCCCTAACGCCCTTGCAGTATGAGGGCGAGGTGCTGGTGCACTGCTTCCCGGACATCGAGGACCACGACCCAGGCAAGCTGTTGGCAAGCACCAAAGTGCCCTAACCTTTACAAGCAAGCTACGCCGCTAGCTGACGGGCTGCTGGTGTGGCACCTCAGTATCGCTGGCCCAGGGGCATGTCTCACTCATGGGGGCCAAAGTGCGCCCTCCATATCTGCCCCTCCCACAACAGAGACCGGCATGGCTGTGCTGGAGCTGCACTCATTTTACCTGAAGGGCGGGCGCATGACCGTGGAAACCGAGCAGGTGCGCCGGTGTGTGAACCTTCACTCGCAGCATGGGGACACAGCGTGGGTCACACGCATTCTCTCCACACAGCTGGCAGGCCCTGCCTTGCAGCTTGCAGCCGTGCATGGCCGTGCAGCTGCAGCGTGCAGGCCTTGCAGCTTGCAGGCAGCACTCAGGAGTGTCGTAACTCGGATGGGCCACACAGCAGCACCAAACTTCCCCTCCTTTGCAGATGGACGTGGGCCTGGAGCTCTGCCCCGCATGCGCTGCCAGCCACAGCGACCACACACCCTGCAGCTGCTGAGCACCAGGTGCTGCGGCAGTGCATCGGCACCCAACGGCTTTCGTGGCTGTGGTCCACGGGCTGTTGATGTGGCAGGCTGAACCTGATGTGCGTGTACCGAATGGGCTTGCCCGTGCGCCCTGCCCTTTGCTCAACTGCAATGCTGGTCGATCACACACTCGCTCAATCGCAACTGCAGTAGTGTAACGCTTGCATGATGAATGGCCACAGACTGCAGCTAGATCTGCCCGGCTTCCTGCATCGCCACATCACCGCCCGCTTGCTGCTGCTCCGCTGCTGCTGCTGCCGCTCCCGCTGCCGCCTGGTCGACCGCCGGCTCGCCAGCTGTGCGGCCAGAGTCGGCTGAGCGGATGGCATACTGCTGCTGCACCGCACGGGCCGCCGCCAGGAGCTTGCTGATCTCCCCTTCAAGGCCCGCCACTGCGGAGCGACAGATGGGGCAGGAGCGGTGGTCAGAACGTCAGGCCGCCGGCGCCTACAGTGCACCACAAGCACTGCCAAACCACAGCACACAGGCATCGCGCGCCACCCAGCAGGGCTGCCCATCATGCACACCTGTACCGCCTGCTCTGCATGCCCTACACGCCCTGCACACCCAACCCACGCACCCATGCTGCGCTTCTGTGCCACGTCAGAGGCCAGCGCGTCGCGCCGCGCCTTGACGGCATCCAGCTGCTTGACGTGCTCCTGCCTGCAGGAGCGGGGCCGTCAAGACATGGAGGGCTGGTTGGTGACAGCTGGGAGGCATCCACTGGGGCCTCCGCCAACCCCATCCCACCTGCTCAAACGCCCCGCCAACCCGCTTGTGCACCAGATCTTGGCCCCCGCACCTGTATGCTACTTCGTGCTTCAACCGGTTGAGCATGAGCTGGTGGGGGTCGCTCTCCTCAGACAGCCCGCCCTCAGCTGCCAGCGGGTGCGCCGCAAACTCCTCCAGCGGAATCAGCGCAATCTGTGCAGGGTGAAAAGGGAGGAGCGCCAAGCTGAACGGTGGCAGAGGGTGCGTTGCGTTGCTGCGTGGGGCAGTGAGCACCATGCCCAGTGCCGCAAGGCACACGCCCGCCTCGCCACGGCACGGCAGCCCACCCACGCAGCAGCCGCTGGTGGCAGTGCGCCGCGCGCCCCGCGGCAGCGCTCCTACCTGCTCATCGCTGAAGGCCGACTGCCAGCTGCGGCAGCTGCTGATCTCCTTCTCGTAGTGCTGCCGCTCGTACAGCAGGTTCTGTGAGTTGATGAAAGGCAGGCCACAGGCTGCAGTGTGAGCACCGACAAATCAGATGCAATGTGGCACAGTCGGCTGCCAGCGACTGGCAGAATTGACGCCCTGCAAGGCTGCCACGCGTCGCCTCCATCCAGCAGCGGCTGCCGCCATGCAGGGGGCTCCACGCCCCGGGTGCTTCCTTGCCGACCCCAGCAATCCCGCCCGCAGACCTGCAGCTGCAGGCTGGACGTGTCCAGCTGTGTCTTGGCCTCTGCCGCCGCCTCGCGAAGGGCATCTGTCGCATCGCACAGCCGCCGGTGCGCCGCCTTGAGCTCCAGAACGCGGGCGGCCCCCGCCGCGAACGCGGGCTCTGGGTCAGCCGGCAGGCTGGAGTCGCGGCGTGCCTCCAGCAGCGCGCCCAGGTGTGCGGCCAACGGCGCCCCCGCCTCGATGCCCACGTCCTCCATGGCTGCGGTGGTGCAGGTGGTGTTGTGGGGTGTTGGGCTGCTGGGCGGCGGGAGGGTGCAAGGAGAGGGTGGGCGTGAGCGGCGGCAGGCGGCGACGGCCACGGGAGAAGTCGTGCGCTTGCAGGGGGCCATCGCTGACAGAGATAGGTGATCCTTGTGCGCGTACCTGTGCCGCGTCAGCGGTTGTCGGCGCTCGGCAGAAGCGGAGGGCTGGGGCCGGCGCCTAGGGACGCTTTGCAGCAGTGCCGAGGCGCTGACGCAAGCCGTGGGACGTGTGTTAAGCTTTAAAGCAGCGCCGGACGCCTGCAAAGGCTAGCTGGGCTGAGAGCGGGAGCGGCTCGGCGGAAGTAAGCGCTCGGTGCGTCTGCTTGTGGGCGGATAGGAATGCGCAGGCTCCGATCAGTGCTGCGTGGCTTCTGCAGCCGCCAAAGGGGCTCCCCGAACAGCATGAGCCCCCATGCGTTGCCGCTCGCCCTCCCTTGCAGCGCGCCACCCACCGATCAGTAGACGTGTCGCCAACAAAGCAACCGGGCCCAATGGCGTCCAGGGTGATTGACAGTGAGGACCACACGCCCGAGGGCTTCAAGTGGCTGCGGCTGAAACACATCACCGTGAGTGCCCCATGGCATCGAGACGCATGCAACAAGGGCAGCGGGCGCTCCAGCGGGCGGATCGGCCGCGCCGCCGCCGCCGCCACCACCGGCCCTGCCGCCGCCGGCCGATCAATTCGGTGGGCTACCTCTGCTTCCCTGCTGACCTCAAGACTTCCGTTGATCAACAGTGGGAGGACCCGCACGGCCGGCGGCGGCTGTGGGAGTGCGCGGAGCGCTCGACGCGGCGGGGGGCCATCGATGGGTGTGCCATCGTTGCCAAGGTGTGTCTGTTCGAGTGCTGCACCCCTCCTCACTCGCTCCCCTGTGGTGCATGCAAGCTGGGTACTCAACAGGGACGCTGCCTGCTGATTGCGCTTGCTCAACGGCCTCCAGCCGGCCTGCTGCCCGAGGGCCCCGCCGGGTGTGTTCACCCTCCCGCACCTGCCTGCCCGCCTACTCCCGCAGATTCTGCGCAAGGGCCAGCCGCCGGTGCTGCCGGTGCTGAAGCAGTTCCGGCCGCCCATCGAAAACTACTGCCTGGAGGTGCGCGCCTGGCGCTGCTTGGTCTGGCCTGATCGCGGCTGCCTCCTGCATTCCCAAAGGGCAATGTGCTGCGTCGCCTCTGTAGCCAAGTGCACTTCATGCTGCCGGCCGCCAAGCCGCCTGCTGTCTGCATCAGTCTACGCATCATGCTTGCTGGATGTACCTTCCTCCCTCAGCTGCCGGCCGGCCTAGTGGACTGCAATGAAACCGCGGGCGAGGCAGCGGTGCGGGAGCTCAAAGAAGAGACGGGTGAGGCGCTGCTGTTGCGGCACGGTGGAGGAGGCGACCCCACCTCTTGCTCCCGCCGGCCATGCATCATACCGCATTTTCCCCTCTCCCTCCCCTGCATCGTGCGTCTTCAGGCTACACCGGGGTGGTTGAGGAGGTGACCCCCATCTGCGCCGCTGGCCGGACTACCCCACCTCACCGCATCCCTCCACTCCCCCACTTGCAGGCTACACTGGCGTGGTGGAGGAGGTGACCCCCATCTGCGTGAGCGACCCGGGCATGTCCAGTGCAAACATGCAGTACGTCACACTCACGGTGCGTGGACAGGGAGGGGAGCGGGCCCCCAAAAGGGCAAGTGGAGAGACTGAGCCAGCAGAACACAATGGGCGGTCTGGCAAAGGGATCAGGCACCGCTGCCGAGATGGGCGGCCTGGAGGCAGAACTCATGGTGCCATTTGCGCTCCTGCCATGCACCCTGTCTTCAGGTGGACGGCGACGCTCCTGAGAACCGGGACGTGAAGCAGCAGCTGGATGTGAGCTGATGGGGGGCTGGGCGGGAGTGCGCAGATGCTGTACAGCCGGGGGGCGCCTTGGAACCTGTCAGTGGGTGGCACGCTCCGCCCTTGCCTGCGCTTGCCACCAGCCTTGCGCGCAAGCCGGTCACTGTTCGAATCGGATGCCGGCCACTCTTCTAATCAGATGCCGGTCATTCTTATAATCAGAAGTTGCTCCCACTCAACAGGACGGGGAGTTCATTGAGGTGGAGCTGGTGCGCTGGGATGGCCTGCTGCAGCACATCAAGGTGAGCGGCTGTGCCCCGCAGGTCGACTGTGGTGATGTGGGCAGGCATGTCGCTGCCGCTTGCTGCTTCGCTGCCGCTTCCTTGCGCTGCCTGCCGCCCGCCTGCCGCCCACTCCGCCCCACCCGGCCTCGCAAGCTCCTGTCCATGCTCTGCTGCCCAATGCAACTCCTTGCCCTGCTGCCTGATGCATCACACAGGAGGAGATGCGGCGGACAGGCTGCGCAGTGGATGCCCGGCTCCTGTCGTACGCCTTTGGGCTGGAGCATGCAAAGGAGGCGGCAGCCCTAGTGGTGGCACAGGCAGCAGCACGTGCGGCGGCAGCGGGCCACGGCAGCAGCGGCGGCGGCAGCGGTGGGGCGCTGCGGCAGCAGCTGCGGCAGGCGGGCGGCACGGCGGCAGCAGGCGGTGGGGCAGGTGTCAGTGAAGCTGTGAACGGCGCAGGAGCAGCGGCATCGCCGGTAGAAGAGAGCGGCAGTGCTGCGGAGGACGAGTTTGAGGATGCCTCGGATGTGCCCCTGCCGTTTGGCTCTCCAGTCATCTCAGCCGTCTGGCGGCAGGGCAGCACCAGCAGCGGCGGCCTGGCGGCAGCATCGCGGCAGAGCAGCGGAGGGTCAGCAGCGGCTGCGGAGCCAGCTGGCTGCACTGAGGCAGGCGGCGGCAGCAGCAGCAAGCAAGTGGTCGCAGCGACAGCAGGCGGTGCCCTTGGCCAGATAGGCAGCCTGCTGCACGCGCGCAGCAGCTGGCTGCTGTTTGCAGCGGGGTGGGCGGCAGGTGCAGCCGGGTGCACGCTGATGCTCAGCCGCAGCAAACCTCCACACAGCCTTTGATGGCCTGAAACGTGTGCATGTCGCTGCAATCTCATGAGCAGCTGCGCCGCCGCAGGTGTGTCCCCCGCTCTTCGACTGCATCGCTGGCAGGCTCGGCTGCAAGGCAGCGCCTGATGTAACTGACACAAACACTGCTGAGAGTCTCTAGGCCACGACTGAGGGCATGCAAGCAGGCTTGTGCAGCGATTAAAGCCCCGCCCATCGGGCAGCGGCCCCGCTCGGCGGCGCCGGCCACCCGGTCGGGGCATGTTTGTGGGGCTGGCGGGGCGGGCTCATGCGTTCGGCCGAGCGCCACAAACCACCTGCGGCCGTGGGGGCGGGCTGCGGGGCTGGGAACCGTGGGGGAGGGCTGGGCCGCTCATCCCTGCTGTGCCTGCTGAGCGTTGCTAAAAACTCGCTTATGCAAACCTCCCCCTGGGGAGCCTTATAGGCGCTCCAACCCATACCATTTCCCATTCCCCGCATCGCTTGCGCCGCCCGACCCTGTTTGGTCGAGCTTCGAGTGCCCCCAGCACTTGCCACTCCTCTCCCCGGCCCTCTCTGGCCTTCGCGCAGCGTGCAAGGGACTCTCCCAGCCCTCCCAGCTTCAAATCACTTGCAATCCCGCAGCCCGCACGCAAGTTCTTTGCAACATGACCGGCGCAGGCCCCCTCACGACGGTGAAGAGCGCCGCCGAGCTCACGCCGCTCCCCAACAACAAGACCGGTGAGCGCCAGGATCAACGCGCGGACCGGCCTGGTTGGTTAACCGCGGGCAGCACTGCTGCCGCCGCCCCCGCCGGGCCGCCGCCGCCGCCCGCTCAGCGTTGGCCGCACGCTCAGCGTAACCCGCTGCCACCCTTGTCTCACACTGACATCCACATTCTCACAACCATCCCTGCCTGCTGCAGGCACCCTGCTCACGACCATAGGGTCAGTTCTGGTGCTGGCGGCCTGGTGTGGTAGAGGTTGGGGCGAAGGAGCACGTGCCAGCTGGCGCCCACACGCCCCCTGTTCCCTCTACTTTATCTCACCTGCTCCTCTCTCCCCTCCCTTCTTTGAAATTCAAAAAGTCACATTTTCTGCGCTGTTGTCGGCGCTGGCGTGCTGGGTGAGTTTGCAAACTTGAGGAAGGGGCGATGGCAGCTCCCGCCGCTGCGTCGCCGCCGCCTCCGCCGCCGCCCGCCACCGCCAGCTGTCGCCCGCTGAGTCCCAGCCTCTCTGGTGCCTCAGAGCCCCTGCCTGATCCCCCTTGCCTCTTCCCACCCTCCCTGCAGGCCTGCCCAATGCGGTGGCCTGGTGGGGCTGGATCGCAGGCCCCCTGCTGCTCTTCATCTTCTTCCTGGTGTCCCTGTGGACCTCCCTCATGCTTGCCGACGTGTACCGGTGAGCACTGCGGGTGCTCGGCTGGAATGCTTGCAAACCCCCCGCGCCTGCGCTGCAAGCCATGCCCTGCACGCAGCGCCAGTCACCACCAGCCGCCAGCCCTACCCACCCCACAGCCTCATCTCCGCTCCCCGCCCGCCCCCCTGCAGCGTGGGTGACACCGAGTACGGCCGCTTCTACCGCGCCGTGTACGGCATCCTGGGCAAGGGCTGGGGCCGCTTCTCCTGGATCCTCCAGCTCATCAACCTCATCCTCTTCACCCTGGCATACACGTGAGCCTGGCTGCAGCTGCCGGCCTGGCTGCTCTCTCGCCGCCCACCGCACTGCCGCCTGTTGCATTCCCCCTGCCTGCGGCGCTGCGCCCGCCTGTGCCGCCCCACCTGCCGTCTGCCCCTCGGCGCCCCCACTCACCGCCCCTCCCCACCCTCCCTCCCGCACTGCAGCATCACCGGCAGCATCTCCATGAGCACCATTGCCAAGAAGATCGGCTCCTCCTTCGACAAGCAGTGGGTGATGGTGCTGATCCTGGGCGCCCTGGAGGTGGTCCTCTCCCAGATCCCCAACCTCGAGGTGAGGGGGGCAGCGCCGGCTGCCGGCCCCACTGCATGCAATCCGCGGCGCTTGCGGCTCGCGCTTCCAGCCTGCCTGAGCTGAAGGGCGGCAAACCGCTGCCTGCTCCTCACTGCCACCACTGCCACCCCGCCACCACCCCTCTGCAGGAGTGCTGGTGGGTGTCCGCCATCGGCGCCTTCTGCTCCCTGACCTACTGCTTCATCGGCCTGGTCCTGGGCTGCATTTACGCCAACAACGGCCTGGGCTCCGTGGGCGGCCGCGACGGCAACTCCCCCACCGACAAGGCCCTGAGTGAGCGAGGCCGCACGGCTGCGCATATAGCGCACTGGCCTGCATACATCCTTGCCGCGCTGCTGCACCCTACCTCCCTGCATCCTGCCGCCCCACAACACTCACCGTCACCCTCCTGCTCCCACTCTCCCCCACCTACGCAGGCATGATGAGCGCTCTGGGATCCATCGCCTTTGCGTACACATTCTCCCTGGTGCTGCTGGAGATCCAGGACACCCTGCGCCAGCCCCCCAACGCCGTCAAGACCATGAAGAAGGCCATCAACATCTCCGTGACCGCCGCCGCCGGCTTCTACATCACCGTCGGCTGCACCGGCTACGCCGCTCTGGGCAGCAACACCCCCGGCGAGCTGCTCAACGGCTTCCCCGACGCCCCCAACTGGGTCATCGTGGTGGCCAACCTGGCGGTGTGCGTGCACATGATCAGCGCCATCCAGCTGTTTGCCCAGCCCATCTTCCACACCTGCGAGAACGTGCTGCTGGTGAGCGCAGGCAGCCGCGGGCCTGGTCATGCTTCCTGCCTGCACTGCGGCATGGCAAATTGATGCTTTGCCCTGGCACACCCTGCCCGTCTGCTGCTGGTGGCACTGCCGCCCCCAGTCTCACCCCACCCATAACACCTCTCTCACCGCGCGCCCCTTCCCCCCGCAGGCCCGCAAGGCCAAGAAGGCCAAGCAGCTGAAGCGGTCTGCCAGCGCGGCCAGCACCGTGTCCAAGACCTCCGACAAGCTGGACCAGGCCGGCACCCTGTCCCACCTGCCCAGCCTGCCGCCCTGCATCGAGGTGCCCCACCCCCACGCCGCTGTGGAGGATGTGGAGGCCGCCTCCGTCGACTCTGAGGAAGCCGCCCACATGAAGCACAAGTACAACCGCAGCCACCTGCCCTGGATCCAGGTGAGGGGGCTCTTCCATGGGTGGCTGCGCTGGTGTAGGACGGGGCGGGCTGGGTGTGAGCGGCATGGCAGCAAGGGCACGCTGCACACCTCTCCTGCAGTCTGCTGTGTGCAGCACCTGACCGTCAACGCCCCTCCGCACCCTGCCCCCTCCCATGCAGCGCTTCATCATCCGTACCGCCTACGTGGCCTTCACGTGCATCATCGGCATCGTCATGCCCTTCTTCTCCCCCTTCATCGGCCTGGCCGGCTCCCTCATCTTCTGGCCCCGTGAGTGACGCGCACGCCTTGCGCCTGCGGCTCTGAAGTGCGGGCCTATACTGCCGCCGGCCGCTGGCTGCCTAGCTGGGCTGCACTCGCGCACTTGCTGGCCTCCAGCACACCAGCCCCCATCACACAAGGCCTCACCCCGCCCCACCGCCTCCGCACCCTCCCCACCCATGCAGTGTGCGTGCTGCTGCCCTGCCTCATGTACACCAAGGTGTACCAGCCCACCGGCGGCAAGCTGATGACCATCAAAGCCGTCAACTACGGCATGGTGAGGGAGTTTGCGTTAGAACAAACAGCTGCTTCCTTATGTGGCCTGGTGCCCTTGCACGCAGCCGCAAGCTGCTGCCCGTCGGCCTGCCCCTGCCTGGCACAGCTGCCGCCGGCGGCCGCCTGTCCACAACCCCACACCTCTTTCTCAGCAGCCCTGCTAGCAGCGCCTCATCCCAACCCCCGCCTGCCCGCCCACTCCATCCGCTGCAGGCGGTTGTGGCGGTGGCCGCCCTCATCGGCAGCAGCCGCGACCTGGTGGTGAGCTGGAGCGAGGGCTTCACGCTGTTCCAGTAAGCAGCCACCTCAGCTGCAGCTGCCAGACCCCCCTGGTGCTGGCAGCGATTGAACTGCTGCCGCACCAGGCTGGAGCGACAACACCCGCTGCCCCAGCTCCCTATCCAGGGCTCTGAGAGCCCAGATCCCAGCGACGCTCCCTTGCTTTCAAACTCACGGCTAAACCGGTAGATTGCACTGCAATCCCCCACCTTCCAAAACTCTGTTGCTCACTTGTCTGCCGTCCCCCAAGATGATTTTTTTTTTCCACCTCAGGTCCCTCTGTATCCCCCCGCCTGTCTTGGTCGTGCCCGGGCCTCTTCCATTTCTTTTCCCTGCACCACACCTGGGCACCCCCCGGCCAGTCCCCTCGTGCGGGCCTGATCGTTTTGTTCACACAGTTTCTTCCTGCCCCCGCCGCTTGCCGCACGCCCTGCCTTTTTGCCCGTGCACGGCCCGCACAAGCGGCGCTCAGCAACGAGCTTTAATGAGCCAATTTTGCGCCGCAAGTTTTTCCACCCCTCTGCCTTACATGCGGTCGCTCACTCAATCTCTGGTCGATGCGAAGAACGCCAACCAACTCCCCCCTGATCATTGCCCCACTGCCACTTGTCGTGTAATGCCACCGTACTCTAGCAGCAGCCTCAGTTAATCCGCTGGCTGGATTGGAAGGCAATGCTGTCTGGGTCAGGCAGTGTCGTTTGGTTGCCATCGGCTGAAAGCAGCATGCGGTGCATGGGGTGCCCGCAGCCTCCGCCCTCCCGTTCGCAGCATACGGTACGTGCGGTCGGGCAGCGAGGCGGCGGCTTGTTGGGCGCTGCCTCTCATCATTCCAGCTCATTACCATGCACTACACGGTTGGGTGCAGGTTTGAGAGGTGCAGAGCCCAAGATGTGCACAACCAGCAAGCGCGAGTCGTGCAGCAACCGCAGGCGGCGAGGCGGCGCATGCAGGCGGCAGCAGCATTGTGAGCCCCGTGCCGACGGGTTTGTCGCAATCGATAGCACCTTATTTCTTCGGCGTGCTCCGCCGCCCTGCAGCCCCCCCGGCGCTGCTGCTGGGAGCGGCACGCACCCCCGCCCACCC